>PVJH01008686.1:0-83706 GCA_004026705.1 Nesogale talazaci | reverse complement strand
CCCCCGCCCCCCCCCCGCACAGGGCCTCTAGGGCACCAGGGCCTTGCCTGCCATCCCCCACAGGGGTTCTACCTTGCTCTAGCGGCTCTTGGGCATCAGCGCGTGCCTGCACACAGTAGGTGCTCAGCCTAGACTTGCTGACTAAAGGCCCACAGTAGGTGCTCAGCCTAGACTTGCTGACTAAAGGCCCACAGTAGGTGCTCAGCCTAGACTTGCTGACTAAAGGCCCACAGTAGGTGCTCAGCCTAGACTTGCTGACTAAAGGCCGGCTCTCCCATCCCCTTGGCTTGTCGGTGAGGCGGGGCCTGACAGCCTCGCTGGAATGAGCGTGCCCTCTGCTCAGCACCCCAGGAAGCACCCGGAGCCCAGGGCTGCCCCTCCATCTGCTCCCGCCCTCGGAGGCGCCCCTTGTCCCAGCGGCTCCTCTGCCTGCTCGGCTGGGTCCTCGGGAGCCTGGTGGCACAGAGGTTAAGCGCTTGCCTGCGACACAGAAGGATTTGGCCCGACCAGCTGCTCCCGGAGAAGGTGGGGTGGGGTGGGGCAGTGTGCTTCCAGTGCCATCTTGGAAGCTGCCCGTCTTTTGTCCTCGGGGGGCCCCTGCCGTTGGGATAACCCTTGGTTGTTTTTCTGGCTCTGCCCCCCCGGGGTGAGCTGAGTGCTTCTGACCATGCCGGCTCTCCCCGTGCACGGCGGGGAAGCCTCAGGGCGACCCGAAGGGAAACGAGTGGGCTTCTGTCGATAAGGAGGCAGCCGCTCAGAGGCCCCAGTCACGCGTCCACGCTCACACGAACCCGCAGGAATGAAGGAGCGATGCCTGAGGGACCCTGGGACTGTGCTGTGTCCCTCCTTCACCCGCTCCCCATGAACTCCTGGCCGGCCTGGGGAGAACCAGCAGGAGCCAAGCGGCTCTGGAGATTTCTAGGTCAGAGAGGAGGGGGTGACCCCGGGAGAGAGCAGGCCCCAGCAGCCCTGAGTTACTCAGTAACCTCACACACTGGTCCCCAGGATCGGCCTGGTCAGGCTGGGCCCGGCCAGGCCGCAGGGCCTGTTCCCCTTGGCTACCCTTCAGGCACCCAGCGGGTCCCAGCAAGTGACCAGAGATGGAAGGTCAAAGACTGGGCAGAGTGGGAGCTGGTGGCACAGCCAGGGCCTCAGAGGAAGCCTGTGGTGACTTGGGGGGTGGGGGACAGACCAAGCCACCCACTTCCGGGCAGAGCTGCCTAGGGCAGAAGAGGCAGGAAGGAGACCCCCAAGGCACTGAAATCACATGCCAATCCCCAAGCAAACCAGGGCTGAGCCTCTTCAAAGGGCTTGGTGGAGGGACCCAGACACCCTCCCTGGTGATGTCAGGGCTGAGACCACCCGATACTGAATAATTAGAATGTGGACTAAGGTTGGGAACTAGCTAGCATCACAAGGCCTCTGGATGTTTCCCCTCTCTTCCTCTCTAAGGCTGGCCAAGCCGACCTGGACCTTTCAAGGGGCTTCCTAGGTCTCCCCATAAGCCAGCAGCTGGACAGTTAACACATGCTAGGACAAGCGATCTCCAGATGCCGCCTCCAACCCAGTGAACACGTGTTGATCAGAAGCTCAGTATCACTAGATGAATAGAGACAGCAGGTGAGAGGGACGTGGAGGATGCTGGAATGTGGGAGGGAGGCAGCTCCTAGAAGATGCTGGAAAGGCTCACAACACGTACACACACACACACACACACACACACACACGCTCCCTCTCTTGGCTTCTGCAGTTTCGTAAGGCTTCTCTCTGCCAGGAACAGCCCAGTCCCTGCCGGGGAGGTTGTAGTAGTCACATCACTTCAAGTCTACTTGAGATATAAAAGTGTAGGAGTGGAGTCTAGCCTGTCAATCAGGTCACAGCCACATGATGCCTCTTTGTGGGAGTGGCCTTCTCATAAGGAGGATCCTGGGAGCCTCCCTCTCTCTCTGCCTTCACTTTCCTCCTGGCGGTCCCTGGTTGCTGAGAGCCAGGGGATGGGGCCACCGCCATCGTATCCACAGGACTCTGCGCTGCCGGCCCGTGCTGTTTCCACATCCTGCATCATTGCATGTGACTGCGTGAGTCTGAGGAGGGATTTGTGGACTGGTATTGGACTTAGGGACTTGAGTGCGAGTGGGCTGAGAAGTTTGCTTGATACATACAACTACCTCTGGATATGAAACTTTCTCTTACTCATCTATGAGTGTCTCTGGCTTTGTTTCTCTAGTCGACCCGGCCTAACACAGAAATATAGCTCCCATTCCCAAACAGGCTGCTTCTCAAGGGCAGGAAGCTGGGCCAGGAAGGAACCCCCAGATACTGCGTGAACTGAGAATCATTACCCAAAGGCTGCTGACCTGGCACCTTCCCTCTCCCTTCATTCTAGCGGGAAGGGCTAGGAAGCAACCTTTTGCTGACCAAGGAGTAGCAGAGAGTCACTGGGGCAGTGGCCACTGAGGACCAGAGAGCTGGCTCAGCCAGCTGTGAGCAGGGCTACCCAGAGGCTGTCCTTGCCTCTCACCCCACTGCCCACTTGGCAAAAGCTGGAAACCTAGAGCCCAGCTGTACCCAAGAGACTTGGGTCCTTGAGGGGAGGTGGGGACAAGGTGAACTTAGGGAGAATCAAGAAGGGAAAAAAAGAGGGTCGGGAATTTCACCTGTCACTACCAGTCCTGAGAAGGGACACTCCTCGTTCTTCAGAAAAACAATATCACTTTAGGGAGTGCTTTTTGGTTTTTCTTGGGGGGGGGGGCATCGCTGCTCTCCGGTGGTGGGAGTAGGAGGCCCAGCCCCACTGATGGAATTGAACCTCCGTCCCAGTGGGCCGCAGTCCCGCGCACAACCACTACGCCACCGGGGCTCAGTCCCTAGGGAGGGCTTTTTAAGCTGGGTTCTCCAGGGAAGAAAAATCAGTGTGTGTGTATACACACACACACACACACACACACACACACACACATATTCACTGTTGTAGAACTTGGACAAGTTCCCAGTCCGTGGGTTGTCAGAGGAAGCCAGCCTCTAACACCGAAAGGCCAGTAGGTGCAATTGTACGGCAACAACAACAACAAAAAAAGGATTTCTGTAAATTCATAGGGGATAGGAAAGAGAGCAGAGCGTGCATAGCAAAGGAGACAGACACATTTATGGTAGCATGCTCACCTCAGCCCCTCTTGGTGGACCACGTGGAACTGGGAGAAGAGAGAGAGAAACTTGACTATCCTGAGATGTTTATAGGTAGACACAAGATAGGCACATTCAGCAGTTACATGCATCACAAGGTGGGTGGCATCCATGGTAAGGTCCCTGAGCTCACAGGTGAGGAAACCTAATACCTGCACTGGAGGAAGGTACAAGGGGGGTGGGATGACTTGATGGGAAGAGAGAACGAAAGGATAATGTCTGCTTCCATGGGGAGATAGAATCAACCATGCGCTCGCTTTAAGGCAGCATAGCTGTTAGGGGAGAATCTGGAGGAGTGACAATGAAAGCAGGGTCATCTACTTGGACTTTACCTCTAACTTACCATAGTGGTGACTTTCCTACTGTGGAATACTGGCTTTCCAGATTCCCTCTGCTTGAAGTTAGGGAATAGAGTCCTCATCTTATTCCCTTCGGTGTTCACTTTTCACATTTCCCCCTTCTGCATTGTTTAAATTGTAGTAGAGCTATAGAAGCTACATAGTTTCCTTTAAAATCTCAGCTTCCTACAGAAGCAGCAGGAGACTGCAAGTATCAAAATTATGCCATTGAACTGTACGGTCAGACCAGTCCTGAAGCTCTGTGGAACACAGCCCCTCTCTACCACCCACCAGTGGTTTAATCACTTCAGAGCTAGCGGGTGTTGGAAGGCTATTCTTGAATGTATAGAAAATATCTCTTTTTACCCGAATCACATGTAAAGTGATCAGATGTCCCGCTTTTGGCGGGACAGTCCCGATCTTAAACAATTTTTCCTGCGTCCCACGGCATTTTAAAAAAATCCCAATATTTGGAAAGAATGCACTACAAGCTAGGGAATGGAGGGAGAACGGGAAGGGAATATGCCCCCTGTACACTCTCCCCACCCCACCCATCCCCACCCCCACCCCCCTTCAATGATGCCCCACTTTACCAATGTTAAAATCTGGTCACTTTAATGTAGAGAAACCTTTCCTTTTTTTTGGGGGGGGGGGGGAATCATCATTGCCTCTGGTGGTCATGGGCGCTACCCAGGGCCGCTCCTGAGAGCCGCCACTGGATTTGAACCGCCAAGCCCGTGAGCCGCAGTCCTGCACTCAACCACTTACGCCACTGGGGCTCAGCCCAAATCTTGCCTTTAAACACTGAAAATGCTTTGTGTGTGTGTGTGTGTGTGTGTGTGTGTGTGTGTGTCTGTGGCATCACTGTCCTGATGGGAGTAGGAAGCCCAGCCTTGCTCCTGAAGAGCTGCTGCTGGATTTGATCTGTCAACCCTGTGGGCCGCAGTCCCGCACACAACCACTAGTCCCGCACACAACCACTAGGCCACCAGGGCTCAGCCGAAAATGCCTTCTAATAAAATTCCATTCACGCGATGTTTCATTGTATGAAATCAGTTTCATTCCAATCACATTGTAGCATTAATTGATGTTGCAAATCCATAACCTTTATCTTTTAGAAAATGAACAGTCCATTGTTACAGTACAATGTTTAGTTGTAATAAGAGTCCCAGAGGGGGCTGAGCCCTGGTGGCGTAGTGATTGTGCGTGGGACTGCGTCCCACTGGGATGGAGGTTCAATTCCAGCTCACAGGAGCGAAGACTGGACTTCCTATTCCCACCACCAGAGGGAGTGGTGCCCCCTCCCAAAAAAAAGAGTCCCAGAGGGTCCCAAAGACAGCATCAGCAATGGTAGAAATGTATCAGCAAGCAACAATTGCCATTCTCAGGAATCTTCGAGGTCTTCTCGACATTTTGGATTAGCCTCAGTAACAGGACAGGGGTCTCTGGGCTGTTTCCTCAACGATCACATTGTGGTGCAGCTGTCTTTTTTCCCTTCTGGGCCCAGCTGGCTGGAGAGCAATCCACCTATCTCCTTTGCCTATGAAAACATAAACAAGGGGCTGAGCCCCGGTGGGTAGTGGTTGTGTGCGGGACTTCGGTTGGCAGTTCAAATCCAGCAACAGCTCTCCAGGAGCAAGACTGGGCCTCCTACTCCCACCAGAGAGCCGTGATGCCCCCCACCCAAAAAAAAGAAAAGAAAACATAAACAAATAATTCCTCCCTTTGGGCTCTTAGCAACCTGGAAACAGAATCATTGTTAAGATTGAGACATCTTTTCCCTGTCCTTCATCTTTCTTCACGCGTGGTGGCTGCACCTTTCTAAGGGGAGTCCATCGACTTCCTCCTGCAAAAAATGAGTAAGTGACCAGCCATTCCTACAGGTGATTAGCAGACCTGGATCCCAAAGGCGATTTCCATCTTCCTGGGACTTCTCAGGTTCAACTTTCTCTGTAGAGGTGAAAATGTGTTCATCTGCCCTAATTTTGTTAGTAAGAAGAAAAAAAATTTTTTAGTCAAAAAGACAAGTTTGGCTGAGCCCCGGTGGCGTAGTGGTTGTGCGCGGGACTGCGGCCCACTGGGACGGAGGTTCAATTCCAGCAGTGGGGCTGGGCCTCCTACTCCCACCACCGGAGAGCAGTGATGCCACCCCCCACCCCCCCCAAAAAAAAAAAGACTGAAGTTTTTTTTTTAATTAATTAATTAATTTTTTATTTTTGTGGCATCACTGCCCTGGTAGGAGTAGCAAGTCCAGCCTTGTTCCTGGAGAGCTGCTGCTGGATTGGAACTGTCCACCCTGTGGGCTGCAGTCCCGCAAACTACCACTAAGCCACCAGGGCTCAGCCAAGACTGAAGTTTGTCATACATACAATTTCTCTTCTTCTTCCCCTTCTGTTTTATCTGTGGATATTTTAAGGCACCATCAGCAATCTTAGGCAACTTGTTTGGTTTAAAACCAGTAAAACGTGTTAGATAGACTTTGTTCGTATGTAAATTTCTGCTCCTGCTCTCAGAGAATCAAGAAAGCTGCAGAGGGAGCTTCCAAAACACTGACATCAGATGCTGAGTTTTCTTAACACACAGGATAATCTGAAAGACTGAAGAAATCCTTAATAAATGTATCCAGCTGTTTTTGAACTAATTTATCAAACAGACCATTTCCCCTTAAGTTCACCAGTATGGTTACAGGCTTAATTAAGTCGTAGTGTCCTTTATGCCTTTTACCCTGTAGGATTTGACCGTTTTGCCACATTCTGTCTTGACTAATTTCTCTTATTCCCTCCATGCCAGATTTGGCAGAAGTTAGTGGGTGGGTCTTGGGCCCTCTTTGATCCCCTAAGGCAGTGATCCCAATTCCAGAATTTAAAAACGTTTTCGGGCTGAGCCCCGGTGGCGTAGTGGTTGTGCGCGGGACTGCGGCCCACTGGGACGGAGGTTCAATTCTAGCAGTGGGGCTGGGCCTCCTCCTCCCACTACCGGAGAGCAGTGATGCCCCCCCCCACCAAAAAAATTAAAAAAAAAAAAATAAATAAAAACCTTTTCCCCTTCAATTTCTAATTCCTTTGGGGGCCTGTGTTGCTTCTCCACACAGCATTCTAAAAGACCCTGGATTTGTAGAGTGGGCAAACCTCCCAGGTGCTCTTTCCTGATAGGTGCCAATTTTAACTCTAGAAATTCAAGGAAGCAAAAGTAACTGGCTGTGTCAGTCCGGGTAGACTAGAGAAACAAACTCATAAACATGCATATGGCTATAAGGGAAAGGTTTATCTATAAGAGGAATGCAACATTAAGAAAGCATCCCAACCCAGTCCAGTTCAAAGTCATAAGTCCGATATTAGCCCATAAGCCTGATCTCACTCTATAAAGTCTCCTTCCGACTCACTAAGTCACAGGTCAGTGGGTGCACAATCCCAGCGCCCACAGGGGTCTCCCATGGCTCCTCGCTTCCAGGGCTCAGGGTCCATCAACAGCATCCAGTGGTGGTAGAAGCAACACAGCGCTGTCAGGGCTCTCCACATGGCTTCTCCAGCTTCAGAGGTCTGGCTTCATCAGGGTAAGGCCATGTGGCTTGTCCTCCAGCTACTTCAGCTCCTCCGATGCTGCCATCTTGTCTTGTCTGTAGTTTGTTGTCTCTGAGACTAATTCCCAACAACTGGAGAGACAGCTTCTCATCTCCACAAGGGAAATATCTCAAGATTTCCCAGAAGCCTCAGGAGAAAGCCATGTCCACACGGGGGCCTCATTGGCTACTCAATGGCTATCTCCAGATGAACAGGCTAGACACCACCCCTCCATCTCAGTCATGAAATTGACATAAGCACATGACCGCCACATTGGCTACAGTGATGCTCCTTTATAAACCATGGTACCTCAGATTTAATCACTGCCCTAATTCCTCCTACATAGTCCTGATCATTGACTCTAGTAATAATCTAAACACCTTGAGAATCTAGGTTGGACCTTCCTGACAAATGTCCTATCGCTGTTGGGAGTGGGCCCCAAGTACCAGTTTTCATCATTTCTAGTTTAGTTACAGCTTTACGCTTTTTTTTTTTTTTCCTTTGCATCACTGCCCTGGTGGGAGTAGGAAGCCCAGCCTTGCTCCTATATCTTTTTGTTTCTGATTAATAACTCCAGGATCAATTTGAATGCCTTGGGTACCTAGAGTAAGTTTCCCTGATGAGAGGTGCGTTGCTGTCAAGCAGAGGCTCCTGCTTTTGGGTTTCGACAAAAAAGTGGTGAGCACTTTGGAGCCTTTTCTGCGTTCGGCAGACTTACTGCAGCAAACACCAAGACTGGGGTGTGGGAAGTGTGGTGAGGGCGGGTTCCTCTTCGGCAGGCTG
Organism: Nesogale talazaci; assembly: GCA_004026705.1. Taxonomy (NCBI): domain Eukaryota; kingdom Metazoa; phylum Chordata; class Mammalia; order Afrosoricida; family Tenrecidae; genus Nesogale; species Nesogale talazaci. The sequence continues at coordinate 75,842 of PVJH01008686.1, read as the reverse complement.
GGTGACACCTGTGATTGCTGTTGAAGGATTCCTGTGCCGAGTTGGGGCTGAGCCTCCTGTGCGCTGGGGGGTGGGGCTTGGAGCAAATTCTGTTCCTTATCTCCCTGCTGGGTAACATCTGCTCCTGGAAGTCCCTTACTGTTGAATCTAGGCTGGCATTTATGTGTACACTGTCCCCTGCCTGCCGCAGGGGCAAAGTTCAGGTTCTTTTAAACCCGGCTTCGGTGGTCCTGACCCCTGTTCTGGCGTGGGCTGCAGCTTGCTTTTCGTGGCTTGGCTGACTGGCTTGCGCGGCCAGCACTCTCTTTGAAAAGGAACCATCTTCCCGCAGCTAAAACATTTCCCCTTCCCGCTAGACCAGAAGATGCACAGTGGTACAGATCAGAGCTGGAAACACAGGGAATCCTGGAAAGGTAAACCCCTGGGGACCAAGAACGAGATTAGCCACACCAGGAGGATAAGGGAAAGGTGGGGGAGAAACAGGGAACCCGTCACAATGATCTACATATAACCTCCTTCCTGGGGGACGGACAACAGACAAGAAAGGAGACATCAGGCAGTGTAAGATATGAAAAATCATAATAATTTATAAATTATCAAGGGTTCATGAGGAAGGGGGGGGAAGGAGCAAAAGTAGGAAGAAAATGTTTTGAGGATGATGATGGGAACACATGTATAAATGTGCTTGACACAATGGATGGATGTGTGGATTGTGATGAGTTATATGAGCCCGAGTCCCAATAAAATTATTTTAATTTCCCTTTAGGTTTGGTGTAATTGGCCATCATGTTGCCTAGGAGGTCCACTGGTACTCTTCTGTCCCCACATTCCTGCATATTCTAGGTTAATGGAAGAGCACGTGAGTGGGTTCTGCTCCTTGAATGCGCAGATTGCAGATTGACTGGAAGGATTCGGATTTTCACAGGCGAGGGTAAGAATGAGCTCTTCCACTGCTCAGGTGTCATTAACACTTTTGCAAACAGCATCCTGTAGTAGGGACACAAAGTCTACATAGGACTCATCATTCCTCGGCCGTCTAGCGTGTAGCTGGGCCCTGGCTCTCCCGATGGTGTTATTTTTTCCCAAGCACACGGGCATCATGTGTCTGTAAGAACGCTTGCTCAGTGACCTGCAATGGTGCTTCCACTGTGATGAAATTACCCTTCCCCATGAACCGATCAGTCCCTGTGGGGACACCCTGCTTGGGACGTGGCTCCCTCAGACCACCCGATCTGGGACTGTGAGAAGTCTGAAGGGGAGAGGCAGGCCTTCGTCCAGGCATTTCAGACTGTGGGGATCAGATGTCCAGAGTCGGCTAGAGAGGTAAGCACACTGGTCATGAAAGGGCAGTCAGGTCCATAGCTTGCCACTGCCTGGTCGATGTCCTTTAGCAGCTTTACACACCTGTGTGAGTCTGGGTAGACTAGAGAAACAAATCCATAAACAGTCATGTGTATAAGAAAGAGTTGGGGGCTGAGCCACGGTGGCGTAGTGGTTGTGCGCGGGACTGTGGCCCACTGGGACGGAGGTTCAATTCCAGCAGTGGGGCTGGGCCTCCTACTCCCACCACCGGAGAGCAGTGATGCCCCCCCACCAAAAAAAAAAAAAAAAAAAGAAAGTTGGGTTTTTTTTGGTTTTTGGGGAGAGCATCACTGCCCTCTGGTGGGAGTGGGAGGCGCAGCCTTGCTCCCAGAGAGCTGCTGCTGGATTTGAACCACCAACCCTTCAAGCTGCAGTCCGGCACACAACCACTATGCCACCAGGGCTCAGCCCTAGAAAGAGTTTTATATACAAGAGCAACTGTATAGGAAGAAAACATCCCAACCCAGTCCAGTCCAAGGTCACAAGTCTGATATTAGCCCATGTGTCTGATACCAATCTATAAAGTCCTCTTCAGACTCACAAAACCCATGCGACGATGCCAAGTGCAGAAGGATCACAGGCCAGCGTAGAAAATCTTGGGATCCAGGAACATTGTGAGCATCTTGGCGTGGCTTCTCCGGCTTCAGAGGTCTGGTTGCATCGGGGCCCGGTCGTGTGACTTCTCAGGGATGTCTCACAGGAAGTTAGTCTTGTCAGTCGAGGGTCTCCAAGAAGGAAGTACCAGATGTCCCAGAATTCTCAGGAGGAGGCCACGCCCACACAGAGGCCTCATTGGCTATCTCCAGATTGACAGGCTAGACTCCAGCCCTACACTCTTCCTCCTCAAATGGACACCAGATGAGGTGACGGCCACAACACCACAAAGGCGTTGCTGGTATTCCTGCAGGTTGTCTGCATTGGGTGGTCTTTCTGTTACAGGAGCAGGGAAGGCTAGGCCCGTTTCTCAGTCTCCTTCTTCTGCAACCCCTCTTTCTTCCCTTGAAAGTACAGGTGGTTTGTTATGCTTAGTATCCTCCTTGCTCTTATCGACTTCTTCGGTTTTATGGCCCTGGGCCTCTCCCAGCTGTTGTGGGAGCAGAGGCATTTGCCAGGTGGCTGTCTTTGAAACCAGGCTTAATTCCTTCAGCTTTTCGAAAATATTCTCAACTCTCATATTCTTTTTGTGTGTGTGTGTGTGGCCTCACTGCCCTAATGAGAGTAGGAAGCCCAGCCTTGCTCCCAGAAAGCTGCTGCTGGATTTGAACCGCCAACCCTCCAAGCTGCAGTCCGGCACACAACCACTATGCCACCAGGGCTCAGCCCTCAACACTCATATTCTTTTGGATCACCATTGCCTGCTTCTGCAATGTGGAGTAGTTTATTCCAGGCCTTTTCTTTCTTTCTTTCTTTTTTTTTTTTGCAGGGGGGGGGGCATCACTGCTCTCCGGTGGTGGGAGTAGGAGGTCCAGCCCCACTGTTGGAATTGAACCTCCGTCCTAGTGGGCCACAGTCCCGCGCACAACCACTACACCACCGGGGCTCAGCCCTCCAGGCCTTTTCTTGCATCAGTGTTTCTCTGTCCTCACCTGCTCTGTCTGCAGAGGTTCTACAAGTATCTTAACAGCTGAGCCCCGGTGGTGCAGTGGTTGTGTGCAGGACTGTGGCCCACAGGGTTGACGGTTCAAATCCAGCAGCAGCTCTCCAGGAGCAAGGCTGGGCTTCCTACTCCTACCAGGGCAGTGATGCGAAAAGAGAAAAAAATAAAATAAAACCATCTTCATTGGAGCCCACAGAGACCAGGTCTCCAGAGGGATACTCAGCCCCTCTCTGTGTGCTTCCTTTAAGTTCGTAACCGCTTCCTCTCAAGTTCCTAAATCTAAAGCTCCTTCCTCCAGGAACCATGGGGTGTACTTTTTTGCTATTTGTAGAAAACCTTGCATCTTTTGATTTGTTACTGCCACCTTCTGTTTCTTCAGTAAGTAGGTGACTGTGTGATAGCCTAAGTTTTAGGCTTACTTTCGTCTTGCCCCATTGTCCTCTTTAAAATATTATTATTAATAATCTCCTAATTCCCCAACCGGAGCCTCACTTCAAATAATTTCCCCAACTCACTCTCCCGTCCAAGGGGACCATACAATTGTTGCATGGAGTACAACTCAAAAGAGGTCTTTTCCTACTATCCTTGCTCAGGACGCCATTTGTCAGAGGAAGTTAACCTCCAACAACTAGAGGACTATAGGTGCCATAGTATGGCAATACTATATAAAGATTATTATACAGTCAGAGAGGATAAGAAAGATAGGACAGAGAATACAATAAAGGAGACAGACATGTTTATGGTACCTTGCTCACCTCACCCCTCTTGATAGACCATGTGGAATTGGGAGCAGAGAGAAACTTCACTACCTTGGGACATTTATAGGTAGTTTTAAGACATGCATATTCAGGAGTTACATGTGTCTCAAGGTTGCATTAAGGTTTCTGAGCTCACAGGTGAGGAAACCTAATACCTGCATTGGGGGAAGGTACAAGGGGGTAGGGTGTAACAGAGGGAAGAGAAAGCAAAATGATAATGCCAGCTTCTACAGGGAAATAGAGTCAATCATGTGATCACTGTAAGGCAGCATAGCTGTTCGGGGAGTATCTGTGGGAATGATAATTAAAACAGGATAATGTACTTGGACTCTAATTTACCAGAGTTGAGGTTTTCCTTCCCTTGAATACTCGTGTGTTAGTCTGGGTAGACTAGAGAAATTCATATACACTCATATGTGTATGAGAAAGAGTTTGATATACAAGAGCACCTGTACACGAAGAAAGCATGCCAACATTCCAGTCCAGTCCAAGGCCAGAGGTCTGATATTAACCCATCTGTCTGACACCAGTCTATAAACTCTTCTTTAGACTCAAACACATACAGTGATGCCGATCACAGGAAGGTCACAGGTCAGTGGGTAGAAAGTCCTTAGATCCAGTGGTGGTGTCGGCATCTCAGCGCGGGCAGGGGTCTCCACACGGCTTCTCCAGCACCCAGGGATGCCTCAGGGTAGGTGCATGTGGTTTCTCCTCAGGGATGTCTGTCTCACAGGAAGTCAGTGTCTGCAAGGGAGGGAGCATTCTCTATAGAAAGTCTCCCAGGGAGTGAACTGAAAGAGATGGTGTCTCTACCTCCAAGAAGGAATGGCCACATTTCTCAGAATTCTCAGGAGAAGGCCGTGCCCACATAGAGGTCTCACTGACTATCTCCAGATTGACAGGCTAGATTCCACTCCTACACTCCTAATCCTCAAATGGACACCAGATGAGGTGACCGCCACAACTAGCTTTCCAGATTCCCTCTGTTATCGGTTAAGGGACCCAGTCCGCGTCATATTTCACTCAGTGTTAGTTTTCCTACAGTGGGTCAGATGCTAGGTTTGGGCTTCCAACTTCGGTAGCTACATGGGCTGGTGAACTCACGATTGGCTGGAAATAACAAGCTTGTGGCCACAGAGACAAGTGAATCCACATACAAGAGGTAAGATGACAGGCTACTGGCTCAAGCCAAAAGAACCAGAGGTTGACTGAGCCCCGGTAGTGTAAGTGGTTGAATGCAGGACTGCAGCCCACGGACTTGGCAGTTCAAATCCAGCGGCGGCTCTCAGGAGTACCTATGGGTAGCTCCCACGACCACCAGAGGGCAGTGATACCCCCTCCCAAAAAAAAAAGAACCAGAAGTCAGAGGAGTCAGATGCAGAATCCCAGACCCAGCAGAAAGCAAATAAGCTTTTCTACAACGTCCACTTCTATTGGGAGCAGGCCACATCCCTGAGAAACTTCCTTTCAACTGACTGTGATCCGCATAAAGGTGTTGCAGCGTACCCTAATCTCTTTGCAACTACTTGGTTGTTCATAGATTCCATTATAGAAGCGGTTACATGGTGTTAGATCACATCAGGGGGCATTCCTATGGGTTAACTACCAAACCACTAAGAATTCTGGCCCCCGTCAAGTTGACACAAAACCTTAACTATCACAGTAAATGACTGGCTGGAATTAATCTCGGCCACATCACCTAAGTCTGGCAGCTCTTCCTTCAGACCAAGGACCAGGGCATCTTTGCAAATACCCTCTGACGTCTCCCATACAAAGGTCTTGCAGATGGGTCTTGACCGGGAGACAGCCGTGTAGACGAATGACCTGTCTTATCACCGAGTCTGACCTTCGGCCTTTCTTCCCTGCTGTGGGCTGCAGGTAGAGCTAGTGGAACCAGACCTGGGATCAGAATCCAGGATGTCATGTCCCACTCACTGAGAGTCCTCCCGTGGCCCCGCATGCTTCCCAGTCTCAGTTCCCAAACACACTGGGTGCTCACTGCCAGGCTTCTGCTAACCCAAAGGTTGACTGTTCAAAGTCACCCAGCAGCACTGTAGAAGAAAAGCCCTGACCATCTGCTTCCAGCAAGATCCTAGCCAAGAACTACAGAGCAGGTCTTCTCCGGAACACGGGAGACTGTCATCAGTCAGAATTAACCTGACAGCAACAAGTTTTCCTCTTCACTCGTCCAGTTCTTAGGCTGTCCCTTCCGGATTTCCTCCCCGTTTCGCCTCTTCAGGAAGCAGTTCTCCATGGCCTTTCCCTCCCAGGGGGCTCTGAGACCCCCTCCTCTCAGACCCCCATAGCCCCTATGCTTCCCTTATGACAACATCTACCCCAAAGGTAATTAAATTCCCATTTGAGAATCTGTGACCCAAATGCACAGTGACCCCTAGAGGTAAACTCCAGTTCGTTCATGGCCGCAGCCTAGCTCACAGGAAGTGCTCAATAAAGGCCTGCCCCTTGCTCTCTGTTACGAACCCAAAGCCCACTGCTGTGAAGCGGGGTCCAACTCATAATGACCCTGTGCAGTGCTTCAGAGACTGCAAACCAGGTGTTCTCAGCCTTCCTCATGCCTCCACCCTGCCATGCAGCTCAGGAAGTGTGGACCCCCAACCATGAGGCTGTTTTCCTTGCTACTTCATAACTATCACTTTGCTACTGTTATGAATCATAACACAGTAAATATCTGATATGCAGGATGTATTTTCATTGTTATAAATTGAACATAATTAGGGCATGGTGATTAATCACAAAACAACATGTGATTTTTTTTTTTTTTAGGCATCACTGCCCTCAGGTGGTGGGAGTAGGAGACCCAGCCTTTGCTCCTGGGAGCGGGAATTGAACCTCCATCCCAGTGGGCCGCAGTCCCGCGCACACCCACTACGCCACCGGGACTCAGCCAATGTGATTTTATATTGTGAACTTATTGATGTGTTTTCCGGTGGTCTTAGGTGACCGCTGTGAAAGGATCATCCAACCCCCCTCAAAGGGGTCTTGACTAAAGTGACCAGATTTTAACATCGGTAAATTGGGACACCATTGATTGGGGGGAAAAAAGGGGGGAGGTGTAGAGGGGGTATATTCCCTTCCCGTTCTCCCGCCGTTCCCTAGCTTGTCATGCATTCTTTCCAAAAACGGGATGCGGGAAAAATTGTTTAAAATCGGGACTGTCCTGCCAAAAGTGGGATGTCTGGTCACTTTAGTCTTGACCCACAGGTTGAGAACCGCAGCTGTCAAAACCTTTATGGGGCCAGACAGCCTCATCTTCCATCTGAGGAGGGACTGCTGGATTTGAACTGAGGACTAGGGACCCCAGGGATGCAAGTCTTGTTTGCGTGACTAGGGGACTCCGACCATAACTGGGAAGGCCTTCTTTGATCTTGCCTTCCTCTCTCCTGATGCAGAGGTGACCCGGACCCTCTCATATCCCCCCTGGGCTGGGCAGTGTTGTTACTATGTCTCCTGCAGCTTTCCCTGTGGATAGGCAATGGGAGGTGAAGGAAGTTGGGGGTGGGGATCAGGAGGTGGGTAAGGGACTCCAGTGCCCAGCTGAGCCCCAGCCTGGTTAATCATCAATGCCTGGAGAGCCACCTGTTTATCTCCACTCTCCATCTCTGCTTTGTCCCCTAGGGAAAAGATTGAGCAACCAGCCTCCCCCCTCCCGCCCCCCACCCTTCCGCCCCCAACTCACTCCGTGTTAACTCTGCAGAGGCCTCTGAAGGTCCTTCAGTAGTTAGGCTTAGGGCTCTTCACTGCAAGGTCAGCAGTTCGAAACCACCAGTAGCTCCCTGGGGGGGGGGGGGAAGATGAGGTTTTCTACTCCCCTAAGGAGTAGAAACTTGGAGACTCACAGGGTGGCTGTTTGTTTGCGCTGGGGTGTTTGTGGGGAGACACTTTCTAAACTGCCGCCCTCCTCTCCGACTTCCCCTCCTGTCCGCGGGGCTGGCCATCGGTCACGTCCAAGAACCTGCCCCCCTTGGAATGACGCCGGGTGGGCCTTCCTTGCCCCACCCTCGGCCGGCCCAGGCCCCCCGCCCGCGCCGCTCGCACCCCGCCACGCCACGCCGCCGTCCCGGACCCGAGCGGGGGGAGCTTCCGTGTGGGCGGGGCCGCAGCGGGCGGGGCCTGGTGCCGGTGAAACCCGTCGGGCCCCGCCGCCCGCCCGCCCGCGCGTCTCGGACTCGCCGCCGCCCGCCCGGCCGCCCCGAGCCCCGCCGCGCACCGCCCGCTGCCTGCCCCATGGCCCGGCCCGCGCGCCGCGCCCGCGCCCGGCGCCTGCTGCTGCCGCTGCTGTGCCTGCTCCTGCAGGCCGCCACCGCCGTGCTCTTCGCCGTCTTCGTGCGCTACGACCCGGACAGCGACCCTGCCCGCTGGCACGCGGGCAACCGCAGCGCCGCCGCCGCCGCCGACAATGCCTTTTACTTCCGCTACCCGAGTGAGTGCGGCTGCGGGCGCGGGGCCCGCACCTGCCCGAGGGGGCCGCTCTGGTCCTGGGGTCAGCACCTGCCCCGAGGGGGCGGCTGTGGTCCTGGGGCCCGCACCTGCCCGAGGGGGCGGCTGTGGTCCCGGGGCCCGCACCTGCCCGAGGGGGCGGCTCTGGTCCCGGGACCCGCACCTGCCCCGAGGGGGCGGCTCTGGTCCCGGGGCCCGCACCTGCCCCGAGGGGGCGGCTCTGGTCCTGGGACCCGCACCTGCCCCGAGGGGGCGGCTGTGGTCCTGGGGTCCGCACCTGCCCCGAGGGGGCGGCTCTGGTCCTGGGGTCAGCACCTGCCCCGAGGGGGCGGCTGTGGTCCTGGGGTCCGCACCTGCCCGAGGGGGCGACTCTGGTCCCGGGGCCCCGCACCTGCCCCGAGGGGGCAGCTCTGGTCCTGGGGCCCGCACCTGCCGGAGGGGGCGGCTGTGGTCCCGGACCCGCACCTGCCCGAGGGGGCGGCTCTGGTCCCGGGCCCGCACCTGCCCCGAGGGGGAGGCTCTGGTCCTGGGCAGGGGACCGGGCTGCGCGCCACCTCGTAACCCGCCCCTTCTGGCTGTGGCAGGGAGAGACCCTGGGGATTACCAGGAAGGCCCATCCTGGTCCGTGCTGTGCCTAGGTGCAGAGGGTGAAACTGAGACTCAGAACGTTTAGAGGGGTGTTCAGGATCACTCCAGGGGGCCTGGGTTTGAGCCCCAGATCTAAGACCCCAGCTTTAACCTGACGGCCCCCCCCCTGCCCCGGCCCCACTTTCCATCCAGCTGCCTGATGGGGCTTCGCTTTTCCTAGGGGCTCCTCTCTGACCTCAGGGGAGAGAGTCCTGCCTGGGAGAGAGTGGGTGGGTGGCACTTTACCCTGGAGGCCTTCACACACACCTGCAGGTGGCCAGAGATTGGGGCGCGGTGGGGGAGCACCCCAGCATTTTTCCCTCATCAGGGTTCCCGGCTGGTTCGTTCTCCTTTGATCCCGGGGTGAGGCGTTGCCTCCCCAATAGACTGAATCGGGAGCTGCATTTTAACAAGACACCCCACTCTGCCCCCCAAGATCTTTTTCTGTATACCTGGGGTGCAGGGCTTCCAACACCCACCCTTCCTGAAGCCCTACCTACAAACCCTCACAGCCCCGAGAAGGAGCACGGGGTGGAGAGGCCGAGGCTCAGTGGGCTTGTGACCTGGCTCACTCTTGCTCCCCACCAAGGAGGCGCGGAGTGGAGCTGGATCTCTGCGCTCTGACATCGGGGAAGCACCTCCCCCAAGCTCAGCTGCCTGCTGAGGAGGCCGAGGCCAAGGAAGGGCAAGGTTGGCCCTTGGCTGGGTGCAGAGCTTCAAGACTGAGGGGTGGGGGACGAGGACCTCAGCTCTTCCAGATTTCCGTCGTCACAAAGACTAGGGCAGGTCTTCCCCAGACCTGTTTTCCCCACCCAGGCAGCTGGCGTGGAGAATGCCTGTGTTTAAAGGCCCAGGGTGTGATGGGCGCCTCCTATAAAACACCCCAGGAGGTCATTACCCTAATTTCTGCATGCAGGACTGGTGGCTGGCTGTCCCCATGGCACCCCAGCGGGGGCACTCCATGCTGGGGATCTAGGGGGCCCTGTGGAGACCTGGAGCTGGGTGTGGAATGCTGGGCTCCCAGCCAGCTTAATCGAGCAGAGGAGACTGCACCTCCCTGTTCTGTGGTTCACGGTCAGCCCTTGTCAGAAGGGCCCGGCCAGAAAGCTGGGGCTCCCAGGGGGATGGTGGATTCTTGGGGGTCATCCGGAGAGACAGGGGGGCCAGACCAGAGGTAGAAGAGAACTTTTATCCAAAAGTCTTCTGACCCCCCTTGCTTCTCCCATGGGCCTCCCTCAGGGCCTCCCAGCCCTGTCCCTTCCACAGTCCTCTCTGAAGTGTAACTTCTTGCCTCTGCTGCCCGGTGCACCCTCCTCAGACCGGTTGCAGCCAGAGGGACAGCAGTGGGATTCCCTCTGTGCCAGCGGGGTGGACTTAGGCCCGCTCTGGGCGGGCTGGGAGGAGGGAGGCCCATGGTCCCTGGAGCCAGGGGCTTTGATGAGCCGATCCTCACGGCCTTGGCATCTAGGGGAAGGTCAGGGCCAGTGGGAGTGTAACCACTGTCCTTTGATTCCAGAGATGAAAGGGACTTTGGAAGCCGTTACTGAGCTGCAGGACTGGCCGATGCCAAGGGTGCGGCCGGGCTGAGGGTCTGTCTGTTACCCCTCAGAGCCCAGCTGGCCTATCCTCTCCGATGTGGAGAGAGAGCCAGGAAGAACATGGGACCTGACCAGTGAAGAACATGTCACCTAGCAAGGCCACAGCCTGATCTCTCCATGCCGCACCAGCAGCTTCTTATGGCTTCAAGCACCCGATGGAAAATTGGGGTGGGGGGGCAGCGACAGAGGGGCCAGGACCCAGAGCAAACATGAAAAAGAATTCTCAGAAAAAAGAGGGCGGTGGGCACACACATACACACACACACACATCTCAGGGAACTTACCAGCAGGGAGACATGTGGGCCAGCCAGAATCAGGGTATTCTGGGACGAGGTAGAGGACAGAGGATTTGGTCTGGACCACAGAGGGTTGTGGGTACTCTTTAAGGAACCTAGGTTCTCTTTGCCCCCTTAGGGGCAGCTGGGAGCGGAGTCGGGGAGGGGGAGATGACTTTGCCAGTTCCCCTTTGTTTTCTCCCAAGTCCTCCCCATTTATACTCCCAGTTTTCAGGTGAGGAAACTGAGGCAGGGCAGGCTAAGTGCCTTATCTGAGGTCATATGGGCTGGGAGGGAACTGGACTTCAAGTGGAGGTTAGTCAAACCATAAGCCCCTTCCTTCGCTTCTCCCCTGTCCCACAGCCTTGTCTCCTCCAGGACAGGGTGGGCAGGGCTGGGAGGAAGGAGGCATACAGGTGGTTCTGTTTTTTTATATTTTTACATCCTCTCTAACCAAAGGTGCCTATGGGGGTTTAATGGGGGAAGGGTTGGGGACCGTCAGGGTCCCCTGAAGGGACAGCTGAGATGTCATCTCATCCGTCTCCTCCCTCAGTCGTTTGTCACCCACCTCTGCTGCCACAACCCTCCGAGAGAGAAAGCTTCCTGGACAAAGAGATTTCTTTATGTTGAGGTTTCATTTGAAAGGTCAAGAGGTGGAGTTTTGTTTGGTTCTAAACAAATCCAATATTGCCATTTATGACAAGTTCCAGGGGGTGTGGAAGGGGGGTCGGGGGGGGGAACCCTGCACATGGCAGGCACAGAGCCCTGTGGTGATCTCGCCGTCCTTGGGCACGGGCACGGTCACGGACGTGGCATCTCCTCACTGCTTGCGCAAGGTCGAAAACCGAAAGGCCATGGGGCTGCCAGCTGGGCTCTGAGGGATCCGCTTAGGTTTCTGAGATCCAGGAGGGAAGAGAGAGCCGAGTGGTTCTGGGAGAGGTCACACTGGGGGGTCAGTCGTGTGGTGGGACATTCAGTGAAGGCGAGGGGGTCTCCCGACCCTACCTCCCTTGGGCTGCTGGCTGGCAGCCGAGCCCCAGATTTCCGCTTCCCGCATACCCACAGCCCTTTGCCAGGGGGCTGTCGGCACAGTTCCCACTCCCTGCCTGCCATGCAGTGGATGCCAACTCATAGCTGCCCGCTGGGACAGGGTCGACTTGCTCCGGCGGGCTTCCGAGGCTGTCAGTCTTTATGGGAGCAGTAAGCCTCATCTTGTCCCCCAGAGCGGCTGGGGGGTTCAAACTCCCGACCTTGCCGCTAACAGTCCAATGTGAAACCCGTGACACTGGCAGGGCTCCTTGACCAGCCTGGGGACAACATACAAAACACATAGACGTATGCTTCTCTACTAAGACAACTGCTGTGGATCAGTCGGCATCCTCTCAGTGCCCGCGGATTGGAAGCTGAGCAGTAAGTTTCGGCGGCTTCGGTTTAAGTTGAGCGGGTGACCTTCTTTACCACGGGCCTCTTTCTGTAAGAGAGGTGAGGTCCCTTGCATCAAAGAGAAGACAGGCACACACAGAACACAAACGCGAACGTTCTAAGGGCTGATATTTGTACAGTTGAGGTTCCAATGTAGCTCCGAGCTTCCGGGCAGCCAAGGCTAAAAGGGAAATACAATCAGTTCGCCCGTGCTCGCTGGAACTGGGAAAGCTCGCCGCACAGCGCTCTGTGTGTCGTCTGTGCGCGCTGCAGGCCTGGACTGTGACTGTCTCCCCGGCAGCTTCATTCCCAGAGCCTGGTCCTCCAGTGCTTAGTGCACGCTTGCCACATGCCTCCGGGAAAGCAGGTCGTTTCTGGCCCTTGTCGAGCTATGAAAGCAGGAAGGGGCCCTGTTTCCTGAGAACTCATGGACGACAAATGCAATGAATCGGAAAGATGAGAGCCCCGCCCCTAAAAACAACTAAAAAGAAAAACATTTTTTAAGATAGCTGACAGCCCAAACTGGGTCCCAATCCACTCTCTTCAGTTCGGATCCTGAACAAGCCGCTGAGCCTTCTGAACCACAGGGCCGCGTGTGGGTTGGCCAGCTGCTGGACCAGGCCTTGCCTCGAGCTGAACTTGCAAGGAAACAGGCTGGTGGGGTTGGATAATAGAACAAGCAAAGGCTCTATCCCATTGTCTTTCCATCCCATTTTCCCATGGGCCTTTCCCTTCCCTTTATTCTCCCCTTCCCTTGCCCCCGCCCCCATGAACTCCTTGCTGTATAGTTATCCGTAGCTGAGTGTTTAGCTTGCTGCTTTTATGTAGAGGGCTGCGGAATCGAAACACACATACAAAGGACCTGCCTCGTGGCCTGGAAACCCCAAATCACAATCTATCTCTAAAGTTAAAATTGTTAAGCTCTGGGCTGAGCCCCGGTGGCATAGTGGTTGTGCCCGGGACTGCGGCCCGCTGGGGTGGAGGTTCAATTCCAGCTCCACAGGAGCAAAGGCTGGGCCTCCTACTCCCACCATCAGAGGGCAGTGATGCCTTAAGAAATTTTTTTTGGTGGGGGGGCATCACTGCTCTCCGGTGGTGGGAGTAGGAGGCCCAGCCCCACTGCTGGAATTGAACCTCCGTCCCAGTGGGCCCCAGTCCCGCGCACAACCACTACGCCACTGGGGCTCAGCCCAAGAAAATTTTTTTAAAAATCGTTAAGCTCTAGGAAGACCCACCAAAAGTAAGCCCCTCCTTCATGCCAGAGGGGCACTTACACTAGCATTGGCCTTGTCCTGCCCCCTTCCTCTTCCACAGAGGTAGCGAATCATCACTAGGGCTAGTTGAAGCCATTTCATGCAGCCTCACAAGGGAGGGCCAGAGGGTAGACATCAAGAAGAACTTTCTGACAGAAAGGCAAAGCTGAAAAGAAGCCTGCGGGCAGGTGGGGGTTTTGAGCAGGGCGGGGCTGGAGCTGCAGCAGCAGACAGCACAAGCTGGATGGAGGCAAGGAGCGGGGAGAAAGCGTTGTTAGTGGTTGCCGAGTGCGGAGCCTCTGGTGTTTGAGGGGAACTGGTCGGTAGGGCTTGTTGGTGGCATCTCCATGGAAACTGATAGCCAGGCCTTCCCTTGCTTGGTGCCGCGTGATGGGTTTGAACAGCTAACGCTGAGCTGAGGGAGCTGAGCTTCGTGTGGCATGGCATGGCATGGCATGGCAGTTGGGGAGCCCTGGCAGTATCAAGATGATGGGTTGGACTGTGAGCCGTGAAGTCAGCAGTTTGAGACTATCTGGCAGCTCCGAGGGGGACAGACGGGGCTTTCTGTTCTAGTAGACAGAGTCTTGGAAACGCACAGGGGCACGTCTACCCTGCCCCATGGGGTCACCATGAGTCGCCACCATCTCACAGGCAGCGAGCGTGTTTGTTTTCCAGACGGAATGCAAGTGTCTTTACTGCCAGGTGCGTTGTGGTGATGGTGCGGCAGATGGATTGTCAGCTCCAAGGGCCCCAGTGAGACAGAGCAGATATGCCCCGGGTTTCTAGGCCGTCATCTTTGGGGGACCAGACTGCCAGGCTGCTTCTGCAGAGTGGCCGGTGGGTGGGTTTGAGCCATCAACCTTTGGGGTAACCTCTGATCACTTAACTGTTGCCCCACCCCACCCTCGTGCACCACCACTCCCTTCTCTAAAGAGGTAGGGAGAAAAGGGTCCTCAAATTTTTTTTTCACTTTTTTTAAAATTTTTATTTTTGGGCATCACTGTCCTCTGGTGATGGGAGTAGGAGGTCCAGCCTTTGCTGCTGGATTTGAACCTCCAGCCCAGTGGACCACAGTCCTGCATACAATTACTACGCCACCGGAGCTCAGCCCCCTCAAACTTTTTTAAACAGGGGGCCAGTTCACTGTCCCTCAGACTGTTGGAGAGCCGGAATACAGTTAAAAAAAAACCCAATAAAATGATTCATTTAAGGGCTGAGCCCCGGTGGCATAAGTGGCTGAGTGCAGGACTGCAGCCTGCGGGCTTGGTGGTTCAAATCCAGCAGCGGCTCTCAGGAGCGGCACTGGGTAGCGCCCACGACCACCAGAGGCAGTAATGCCCAAAAAACAAAACAAAACAAAATAAAATGATTCATTTAAAAAAAGGTGGGGAGGGGAAAGGGGAGTTTTTTTTTTGGGGGGTGGGCATCACTGCTCTCCGGTGGTGGGAGTAGGAGGCCCAGCCCCACTGCTGGAATTGAACCTCCGTCCCAGTGGGCCGCAGTCCCGTGCACAACCACAACGCCACCGGGGCTCAGCCCAGTTTTTTTTTTTAAAGAGGAGCTTGTACCAAGGGCTCAAGTGGAAAATGTTGGGAAATGTATGTGGAAACATATGTGCAAATGTGCTTGATACAAATGATGTACTGAATGTTGTAGTAGCTGTAAGAGCCCCCAATAAAATAAAAAAAAAAACAACAACCAACTATGAACAAATTCACTATGGGCCCAGGATGAGTCGGCTGCTAAACAGGGCAGGTCGCTTGATAAATGTCCCTGGCCGACCGCGTGGGGCCCGAGGGCCATAGTTTGAGGACCCCTCCTCTATTCCCTCATTCTGACGCTGAAAAGAGTCCTGGGCTGGACCTCTTCCTGGTGACCCCGGGCCGGGGAGCATGCCTGGGGAGGTTTATAGGTGCCAGTCTCCAGGCGGTCCGGCTCCTGAGAGCTGGGTGCTCTGGCAGAACGGCTGGCTGGTTTGCAGGTTGTGGCGGGCACAGGCCCACACGCCCTCCCGCCCCTGCCCCGCAGGCTTCCAGGACGTGCACGTCATGGTCTTCGTGGGCTTCGGCTTCCTCATGGCCTTCCTGCAGCGCTACGGCTTCAGCAGCGTGGCCTTCACCTTCCTCCTGGCCGCCTTCTCCCTGCAGTGGGCCACGCTCGTCCAGGGCTTCTTCCACTCCTTGCACGGCGGCTACATCCACGTCGGCGTGGTCAGGTGGGCTGGCGGGCGGGTGCACTCGGGAGCCCACCACCCGCGCTCCCCGCCCCGAGTCTGACCCAGCTGGCTGGTCCTTGTCTCGGGGAACGCTGCCCACTCCCGTGGCCTCCCTTCTTTTCCATCCTGGACCCCCATTTCTCAGGGACCTTGGCGCCTCCAGGCCACGTGGAAAAGGGCAGGGTTGGAAGGTCTCCACCTACGTCCGGTTCTCCCACGGGCGTGGGCCCTGCCCTGGTCTTCCTCGCGCGATGGGTGCGCGCCCCCTCCCAGGGAAGAGTTTTCGCTGGGTCAGAATCCCCATTTCCAGAAGATCCCCAGGGGGTGCGGGAGAGCTGGGGTTGAAAGACAAAGTTTCAGGCGGCGGTGAGACTCTATAGAAGCCCCGTAAATGGGCAACAAAGCCTGTCGGGCAGGTGGGCAGCGGCCCAGTGGGTTCGGTTTGCGTCTTCCCCTCACCCCCGCCCGCACCCTGTCCCTCCCTGCCCCGCCCCCCCCCCGACCCCCAGCATGATCAACGCGGACTTCTGCGCGGGCGCCGTGCTCATCTCCTTCGGAGCCGTCCTGGGCAAGACCGGGCCTGCCCAGCTGCTGCTCATGGCCCTGCTGGAGGTGGTGCTGTTCGGTGCCAACGAGTTTGTGCTCCTCAGTGTGCTGCAGGTGAGGGCGGGGGCTGGGGGGCCCCCCCGAGAAGCTGGCCGCTAAGCCTGGAGGGCCCGGGGCTGGGCGCGGGGGGCTGGCCCCTCCCCCTCCACTTGGCCTTCCCAGGTGAGGGACGCCGGCGGCTCCATGACCATCCACACCTTCGGTGCCTACTTCGGCCTGGTGCTCTCGAGGGTGCTCTACAAGCCCCGGCTGGAGAAGAGCCGGCAGCGCCAGAGCTCCGTCTACCACTCGGACCTCTTCGCCATGATTGGTGAGGGAGGGCGAGAGGGGGCGTGGCGTGGGCGTGGCGTTGGGCGTGGAGTGGGCGTGGCAGGCCGTGTGACAGCTCCGCACGAGGGGCGAAGGGGCGGGGCAGGGGGAACCTGGGCCAGGCGTGGGTCTCAGGGTCTACCCAAGGTCTTTTGGGGGACAAGGCCTGCGCTCCGGCTGAGAACGCCCTGTCCGCTCGAATTCTGCAGCAGGAACCCTGAGAGCTCAGTCCTGGGGAAGCGGGGCGGGGAGCAGGTCTGGGAGATCCCTTCTGAGGGGTCTTCCTGCGTCAGACGCTGGGCCCTGTCCGTTTCTGCTCCGCTTCCCCCCTCCCTCCACCTCCACCCCCGCCCTGAGGTGGTGGTGGTGGGTGCTGCGCCACCCCCGGGAGCAGAAGGGTCCAGCAGCCTGGGAACCCCTCCACCTCTCCCTCTGCTTCAGGAAAAGGAAGTGAGGTTTCTTTTTTTCTCATTTTATTGGGAGCTCCTACAGCTTTTTTGTTTTTGTTTGTTTGGGCATCACTGCCCTCTGGTGGGAGTGGGACGCCCAGCCTTGCTCCTGGAGAGCTATTGCTGGATTTGAACCACCAACCCAGTGGGCCGCAGTCCCGCACTCAACCACTATGCCACCGGGGCTCAGCCCCAGCTTTTCTTTTTTTTTTTAAATTAATTAATTTATTTATTTATTCCCCCCCCCTTTATTTTTGTTTTTTAATTAATTAATTTATTTATTTTTGTGGGCATCACTGCCTCCGGTGGTCGTGGGCACTACCCAGTGCCGCTCCTGAGAGCCACCGCTGGATGTGAACCGCCAAGCCTGCGGGCTGCAGTCCCACACTCCGCCACTTATGCCACCCGGGCTCAGCCCCAGCTTTTCTAACAATCCAGACATCACTTGTATCAAGCATGTGGGCACCTATGTTGCCATCATCCTTTTTTAAATGTTTTCTTTCTGCTTGGGTCCTTGGTACCAGTTACGCTCCCCCCACCCCCACCCTCGTGGACCCCTGATAATATATAAATTATTATTACTTTGTCATATCGTACACTGTCCGATGTCTCCCCTGTTGTCCGTTCACCAGGAAGGAGGTTAGATGTAGATCCCGATCATTGCTTCCCTTCTTTTCCTTTTGTCACTGGTATTGGCCTGTGACGGAGTGCTGGCGCTTACACGCAAGGCTGAGGCAGCTTCCCTATTTCTCACCTGCCTCCCAGGCCTGCCAGAGACAGAGCCGGGAGCCACCGAGGCCTCCCTGCACTTTGCGACTCAGATAAGGTTGGCTGGAATTCCTGGCCCCCCTAAGATTGCCCCACATTCCCAGGGGCTTTCTCTGCCTTCAGTGTGTACGTGTCCCAGACGAGACAGCCAGCTTCTCCTTCACTGCCGCCCAAACCCTCCCCTCCCACCAGTCAGGGGCCACCTCCCTTGGAAAGTTGAATGACACGACCAAGAATGTCCCTAAGTACCCAGCCTGGGGCCCTCTGAGTTGCTGGAAGAGGATGCTTTCGTTTACCCAGCGTGGGCTCCCCAGGAACACAGTGGGTTATGTCTTGGGCTGCTAACTGCAAGGTCAGCCATTCAAAACCACCAGTCCCTCTTCCGGAGAGAGATGGGACTCTCCTCCCGCCCAGTTTCCGTCTCAGACACCCATGGGAGCGGTTCTGCCCTGTCCTACAGGGTACCTGGGAGCTGCCATCAACGGGATGGCAGGGAGTCTGGTTTTGAGAGGACTGGGTAGGTTGGGCCTGGGCCTTCTCTTCTTCCCTTTTCTGGTAGTTGCTTGGCTTTTTGTTTGTTTGTTTGTTTGTTTTTGTGGCATCTCTGCCCTGGTGGGAGTGGGAGGCCCAGATTTGCTCCTGGAGAGCTGCTACTGGATTTGAACCGCCAACCCTGTGGGCCGCAGTCCTGCACTCAACCACTACACCACCGGGGCTCAGTCCGGCTTTTTGTTTTTTAACTCAACCTTCCACGTCTGCAACCAGATTGTGGTCTTGCACAGCGGGCCCTCCCGTTGGCTACCCTCTGTTGAGCACCTGGTGCTTGCTGGGAGTTCCAGATGACACAGCACCCAGCTAACCGCAACAGCGACCATTGGAAATCACTAGCCTTGCTTCTCCCGTAAAGATTTGCAGTCTCGGGCAGAGTGGAGGCCCACAGCCCATCTGTAGGCAGGTAGATATCCCCTCGCGGAAGGGTCACAAGGAAGGGATGAACCAGCCAGGGTGCAGTCTCACACCCAGGAAACACACACCATTCCTCTAGTTCTTTAATGCTTCCCCCCACCCCCACTATCAGACCCCAGTTTGACCTTACAAATCTGGCTAGAGTGGAGCATGTGCACTGGGACAGAAAGAGCTCTCGGCACAGGGAATCCAGGACAGAGAAGCCCCTCGGGGAGTAGCAATACCATGAGGGTAGGGGGAAGATAGGGGGAGAAACGGGAAACTGCAATGATTGACATAACACCCCCCCCCCAGGGTGATGAACAACAGGGACATGGATGAAGAGAGACAGTAGATGGTCTAAGATATGAAAATAATCATAGGGCTGAGCCCTGGTGGCGTAGTGGTTGTATGCGGGACTGCGGCCCACTGGGATAGAGGTTCAATTCCAGCAGTGGGGCTGGGCCTCCTACACCCACCACCTGAGGGCAGTAATGCCTAAAAAAAAAAAAATGCTTCTGTGAGTTTTAGGCTGAGCCCCGGTGGCGTAGTGGTTGTGCGCGGGACTGCGGCCCACTGGGACGGAGGTTCAATTCCAGCAGTGGGGCTGGGCCTCCTACTCCCACCACCGAGAGCAGTGATGCCTCAAAAAAAAAATAATAATAATCATAGTTTATAATGTATCGAGGGTTCATGGGGGTGGGGGAGGGAGGGGGAAAAAGAGGGGCTGATACCAAGGGCTCAAGGAGAAAGAAAATGTCTTAAAAAGGATCATGGCGGCTGAACCCTGGTGGCATAGTGGTTGTGTACAGGACTGAAACCCACAGGGTTGGCAGTTAAAATCCAGCAGCAGCTCTCCAGGAGCAAGTCTGGGCTTCCTACTTCCACCAGGGCAGTGATGCCCACACACACAAAAAAAGGATCATGGCTGCCTATGTACACATGCGCTTGACACGATGGATAGATGGTTTGTTCTAAGAGCTGTAAGAGTAAAGTGATTTATTAAAATTTAAAAACAAAGGCGGAGCCACGGTGGCGTAGTGTTTGTGCGCAGGACTGCGGCCCACTGGGATGGAGGTTCGATTCCAGCTCCACGGAGCAAAGGCTGGGCCTCCTACTCCCATGACCTGAGGGCAGTGATGCCCAAAAAACAAAACAAACAAACAAAAAATTTAAAAACAAAGCCCCCAATAAAATGATTCATTAAAAAAGGGGGGAGGGGGGAGGAGGAGTTTATACCAAGGGCTCAAGTGGAAAATATTTGGAAATGAATCTGGCAACATGTGCACAAATATGCTTGATACAAATGATGTATTGAACGTTATAAGAGCTGTAAGACCGCCTCCCCCCCCCCAAATAAAAATCATTGGGGGAAAAATGTATACACAGACCAAAAAATTTTTTTAAACAAAACAAAATGAAACGCAAGAAAACATATACACAAACAAAAAAAAGTCCAGTCTTGAAACACCGCCCCCCCACCAGGTGGTTCGGCTTTGTCCTGTAGACTCATGAGGAGCTGAGCCGAGCCGACGGCCAGAGTCAGGGATTTGGACCGCTGGTGGCACAGAGCGGATGTGCTTCCATGCCAAGCGGAAGAAGAGCAGTGCAGACCCCTCAGCTGCTCCGTGGAGGTGGGGGAGGACACCAGTCTGGGGCACACTGCGCAGCAGGCCCACTGCGTCCTGCCAGGCTACTGCAGGTGGTCGAGGCTTCACCTTGTTTCAGCCCGCTCTGTGCAGAGCCCAGGCTTGTGCTCACCCCCGGGCACGGGGCAGGCAGCTGAGAGAGGGCAGATACCTGCCTGCAGTGACTCAGCTTGTGGCCCATGGGGGGGCCACTTCCTCTCCCCCTGTCTGTGTGTCCGCCATGCAGGGACCATCTTCCTGTGGCTCTTCTGGCCGAGTTTCAACTCTGCGCCTACCACCCTGGGAGACGGGCAGCACCGCACAGCCCTCAACACCTACTACTCCCTGACCGCCAGCACCCTCAGCACCTTCGCCCTGTCTGCCCTCGTGGGCGACGGCGGGCGGCTGGACATGGTATGGGGAGGGGGCCTGGGGAGAGGGGTGGCTTTGGGGGACCGGGGAGGGAGGTCTGAGGTTCTCTAAGGGAGATTCTCCAGAGGGGAGGGCAGAGTGAGAGGCCCCCCTTGGCCTGGTGGGGAGGGTCAGCACATAGGAAACAGAAAGGACTTCCTGGGGCTGGTCTGGGAGTGGGTGCGATGACCTGAACAGGCCTCCCCTGCCCCGCCCTCTTCCCTGCACCCTTAGGTCCACGTGCAGAACGCAGCCTTGGCCGGAGGGGTGGTGGTGGGCACGGCGAGTGAAATGCTGCTGACCCCCTTCGGGGCCCTGGCCGCCGGTTTCCTGGCCGGGACTGTCTCCACGCTGGGGTACAAGTTCTTCACGGTAGTGCTGCCTCTGGGGTCCTGGGGAGCACGGGGAGGCTTCGGCTCCCTGCCTTCCCCTCTCGAGAGTGGGGCCGGGACAGGGGTGGGAAGGGACACTCGAGCTCATCCTGGACGTCCCCCCCTCCAGCCCATCCTCGAGTCGAAATTCAAAGTCCAGGACACATGCGGCGTGCACAACCTGCACGGCATGCCAGGGATCCTGGGGGCCCTCTTGGGGGTCCTCGTGACGGCACTGGCCACCCACAATGTTTATGGAGATGGGTGAGTTCCCCCGGCCCTCTCTGTAGCCACCCTGACCCCTTTGCTTGGCCCTTCCCCCCCTCCTCCACCGCTTGAACAAAGTCAAACTCACTGGCACGGAGTCCAGGCCCACTCTGGGGTCGCACTGCTCCTGTGGATTTCTGAGACTGCCACGCTTGACAGGAGTAGGCAGCCTCCTCTCTCTCCCAGGGAGCGGCTGGTGATTTCGAACTGCTGGCCCTGCAGTGGGCAGCCCGGTGCCTAACCCCTATGCACCGCCCCCTTGATCACTCACTCATCTGGTTTCAGAATGAGCATGAGTCAGGTCCACGCAGGTCACGGGAACAAATAATGGCAGGACTGTTTGAGGGATTTTAAAGGGCCCGTAAGCGATCAGGTCCCTGGGCATCTCGTCCTGCACACCAGGGCTCAAGAGAGAAGGGCAAGGGAGGGCATGAGGGGACCCTGACACTGTGTTGCAAAGGCTGCAGGCTGGTGGGGGACGAGGCCTGGCTTCCGCAAGGGCCAGAGGGGAGACTTGGCCTGTCCTACACCAGGACCAGCCCTGACCCCAGCCCCCTGCGCCCACAGCCTGGAGAACGTATTTCCCCTCATCGCCCAGGGCCAGCGCAGCGCCACCTCTCAGGCTGTGTACCAGCTGGGCGGGCTGCTCGTCACACTGACGTTTGCCTCAGTGGGTGCGGGGCTTGCAGGTGAGTGAGCTTGTTTGTGTGGGGGCTGGGGGGGAGGCTGACAGAGGAGCTGCTATTTCCGCTCGTGGGTCCGCTGGCATAAGAAATCCCAGAACCCGGGCTGAGCCCCGGTGGCGTAGTGGTTGTGTGTGGGACTGCGGCCCACTGGGATGGAGGTTCAATTCCAGCTCCCAGGAGCAAAGACCGGGCCTCCTACTCCCACCACCAGGGCAGTGATGCCTAAAAAAAATTTAAAAATCTCAGAACCCAAGCAGAGGCCCACCCTGGCGACCCTACAGGGCAGGGTGGAACTGCCCTGTGAGGGCCCAAGACCCTGCAGCTCTTGGTGCAAGTCGAATGCGCCCCCCCCCTCCGTGCTTTCTCCTGGGGTGCAGCTGGCGCTTTCTTGCCGTTCATAGTTGGGGACTCCCACCATCAGAAAGGGGTTCCCCAAAAAACAAAACCAAAGGAAGGGATTCAAAAAGTTCACCAACAAAATGAAAGGGAAAGACTGTGAAAATGTCCACGAACTTTCTGGAGCCCCCTCCTACCTCCTGAGTGCCTCCTTGCGCCTGAGAAGAGCGCTGGGGTTCAGAAGCAACCGTCTCCAGGTGCAGGCAAAGGGAGGCCGGCCTGGCTCCTCGGTGGCGCCTGTACTGCCCCCTGTGCACACTAGAGGGCAGCCCAGCCCCAGGCTGAGGCCTGCACTGGCCACGCTGGCCAAGGCGGAGATGGACGGGGCCACCTCGCCCTTAGACAATGGACCCACGCCTTCCACAGAGGCAGCTAGTCCCCGGTCCTGGGTCAGGCAGCCCTCCGCGGTGTCTAGCCTTCATCCTTCTGGACTTCAGATAATAAAAGCTGTGGTTCCGTTTCCACAGCCCGGTGCGCCCACCTCAAGATTGTCCTTCTCCCAGGACTCAGTTCCTTCCTTCGTGCGCTTTTCACGTGGTCAGCACCCTGTGTTTTCTGCTCCCCCTCCCCGCCCGAGTTCCAGCAGCTGTGGTTCAGGACAGAACCCCACTGTGTCAGTTCAAATGGTGACCTTGAGCCAATTTCCCGGCTCTGAGCCTTGAGGCCAAGGTACCACTGGCCTGCAAGGTTGACATGGCTGCTCAGGGAGACAAGACGGTGCAGGGCCAGGCTCCTAGCGCACACCCAGCGATCTGAGGAGGATTCAAAGACTGCAGGGGTGAAATGGAATGACAAGAAAAGGGGTTTCCCCAGGAGCTTGGAAACTCCCTCCAACGGTGGCAGTTTGCTTGTGCCCAGCACTGAGTCGACCTCAAGGTACCGGGCAGCACTCTCTGCCTCAGGTGGCAGCTCTCACCCATCTCCCTTGCAGGGCTCCTGCTGAAGCTGCCCTTCCTGGACTCCCCCTCAGACTCCCAGTGCTTTGACGACCAGCTCTACTGGGAGGTGAGACTCGGCAGGAACCCTTCTTGTTCCCCCTCAAGCCCACTCTCCCCACATCACCTCCTTCCTTCACGTCTGTGCATTCTTCTTTGGGCCACCCCCTGCGATGTGACCTCCCGAGGCTCCCTGGAGTCGCCCCTTTACCGGCACTGCTGTCCGTCCTGCTTTCCAGGTGCCCGGGGAGCAGGAGGATGAAGCCCACGGGCTTCAGAGGCCTGAGGAACCTGACACTCAGGCCTAGCCTGCTGCCGACCCAAGAGGACGCACTGGAGATGGGGGGCAGCTCTTCTCTGCTACCTCCTGCTGCAGAAAGGACAGGAGCCAAAGGGAGTCCCCATCCCCCGGGCTGGGCTGGAGGAGGCTGGGAGGTGGGCCTGTCACTGGGTTTGTGGGGAGGGTCTCACCCCTAGCCCACAGCCCCACCACCTGCATGTGTGGGGAGACAGGGCCAAAGAGCGGGGCACCGAAACGCCTCGCTCTCTGAGGAAAACTCTGGGGTCGCCCTGGAGGCTGAGGCACAGAGGCAGGGAAATCAGGGCCTGCCTCCCCGAGGGTGATAAACACTGCCATCTTCCTGAGGGACTCGGCCTCTTCTTTTGTGCCCTGGAAATGGAGGCGTTTCTCCTGTTCTCTGGTCTAGTGTGAGACCCTCAGGGGTGGGAAAGGACGTTTGCAGTGACTTTCTCCCTCCCTACCTGTGCGGTGCACGCTCTAGGAGGCTACCACGCGCTGGGCGGCTTGTTTGCCTCTGGAGACGGGGAGCTCACTCCCTCCTGGAACGCGTGCTTCCATCATAGGACAGGTTCTAACTGCTCCAGAACTGCTGCCACTCGGGTCCTCAACTTGGTTAGCATCTGAGGAGGCAGGGACATAGAGAGTGGTTGTCACCAGCCCTTCGGAATCTGGGAGCAGCCTTCACACAGGCTCCACCTATGGACCGGGGAGGAAAGTGTACGCAGGCTGCAGAGGAGAGGAGAGGTGTGGAGATATATATACAGGTCGGTGGGGACCAAGACGCTTGGGGAAGCTTGGCCCAGGGCTTGTGTCGGCCGTGCTGACCACCAGAGGGCGCGCCACACTCAGCAGAGCAATGCCTACCTTGCCGCCACTGTCCGCTGTCCTCTGCCAAGCATGGAAGTCCTTCCTCTACCCGGACCCCCTGACTGTCTGCTGCCGCTATGGTCCTGCGTGACCTTTCTTGAGATCTCATCCCCACTGCAAGCCAAGCGGGTGGATGCTGGGGGTCTCAGAACTCACCAAACAGAATCTATCCCATCAAAAGACCTGAGCCCCCTGCCAGCCCTTGCAACAATGGGCCCCCCCAACCGCCCTTTCTTGACCTTCCCCAGAATTCTAGATAGAGTTGAGCATGAATAAACACACACCCCAGCCCCAGATCTGTGCAGACTAGGAACACCGGGAGAAAATGGAGGGGTTCCTGGAGCCTAGCCCTCGCAGGGGGGCCAAACTGCCTGTGAAGCACCGACTTCGAGGTAGTGGAGAGTCTGAGCAATCCCAGAGCTCTCTCCCTGTCCACACGGCCTGATTCTCCCTCCACAGCTCGACTCTCTTCCTCCCTCCATAGCCTGTGTTGCCCATTGCCTTGTGAGACCCGTTACGCTCTGGGCGGACTTTGCAAACGGGTTCTTGGTCCCTATCAGCCCCCTGGGGGAGAAGGACAGTTCCTCTCTACCCCCATAGGGCCTGGTCACCCAACCTGGCACAGGTGCAGTTCAGCCAGATGACCTCCCTCCAACCAGAGCACCTATATGGAGATCCAGAAGACTTGGAGAAGGGGGACATTCGGGAATGGGGTGAGACATTCCCTAGCCTTGCCCATCTGGGGTGAGGAAAGCTATGAACCAATGGATATTTATTTATCACAACATTTTGGGAGCTCACCCACTCCCTTCTCTCGGTTCCCTGTGGGCTGAGGCCGTAGAAACCAAACAGAAACAAACCCACTGTCATGGCGGCGGGTCTATCCCAAGTCAGGGTCCCTGAAGCATGGACTAGAATTGCCCCAGAGGGTTTCGGCGGAGACTCGGTCTTTAAGGAAGCAGACAGCCTCATCTTCCTTCTGGGACCTGGCTGGTGGGCTCAAACTGCCAACCTTGCAACTAGCGGCTGAATGATTTATCCACTTTGAGACCAAGGCGTCTTTCTTCTCCAGGCCTGAAAACCTGGACAGCTCTCCACCCCACCCCAGCCCAGCCCATCCAGGCGCAACCTCTCGAGGAGATTGCTAGGGGAGGGACCCTTGAGTCCTCTCTGACCAGCAGTGGCTTGCCCTGATTCGGGATGATGCCCAGGGCGTCCCGGTAGAACCGTGCTCCACAGGCGCCCATCCGCCAGCTTTCCAGAAGATGCCAAGCCTTCCTTTGGAGGCACATCTAGTGGGTTGGAAGCACCAAGCTCCTGGTTCATGTTAAGTGTCCGTCGTCCCCCTCTCTCAAGTCCCCTCTGACTGTCCAGCAGGCCTCTGCTTCTCCAGGCTTTCCCACTGTTGCCCTCCCCACCCCCCTCTCTCGCGGCTAGCCCGTGGCGGTGGTCTGTACTCGTGGTCTGGGCAGGGGGTGAGAAGGAGCCCATCACGGCGGGCTTGTCGGGGCCAGGTGTTCCAGCAGGGAGGGCGGGTAGCCTAGGCATCCCTCCCAGCCTTCCCTGCACCCCGGGAACTCAGCACCACTTGTCCCCCCACACGGTGGCCTATCCATTCAAGCCCGGTCAACAGGGTGACAATGAGCAGGTCAAGAAGATGGCCAGACCAGGGGCCAGGGGCGGCTCCTGCCACAGCCCTGCAGGACAATGCGGCCTCTGCCTCCCAGGGACAGCCCCTCTGATCACCGCCATTATCGCTCACTGGGCAGGACAATCGGACACTTGCCCGCTGGTGAACTCTGACTGTCCAACCCCAATGGTGGGAGCCTGCTGATGGAGTTGCAGGCCCGGCTGGGGTCAGGACCGAGGCCAGCGGAGCCTGCAGCATGGGAGGAAGACGCCCCACCCCCACCCCCTTCCAAGCTGCCACTGGCTTGGCACACGTGGGTGGGTGGGCAGCACAGAGCTTCCTGTCCGAGGGGACCTGGATGGTCAGCGACACACACAGACACCCCCCCCCCAGGGTCGCTGCTGGACCTGAGTGGGCGAAAGCCCAGAGCTAGGAGCGGTTCCTCTGACCTCGCCGGTCCCGGCGCTGCGCACCCAGCAGCCTGGGAAAGGCCTCCGCACCCGCCTATTGGGATGCACATCACGGCGCGCCGTGGCTCCAGCTCCCGGAAGAATTAGACACGGCGTGGGTGTCCCAAGTGGGGGGCGGTGGCCGTCCTGGGGCCTCACCCCGATATTCCTCTCCCACCGTCGGCAGGGCCCACCCGCCGCCCCCGGCGCGGCGCGCCCCTCGCCTTTGTCTGGCCGCCCGCCCGCTCCCAGCCGGGTCCCCGCGCGCCCCGCGCGCCCCGGCCCGTGCGCCCGCCCGCCGGCCGCCGCGGGAACAATGCGGCCCAATGTCTCCGTCTCCGGCGGGCGGGCGGGCTATGCAAATGCCCACGGCCTGTGAGAATCTGCCCCCCCGCGCCCCCCCCCCCCCCCCCCCCCCCCCCCCCCCCCGCCGCCCGGGCTTCCCCGCCTGAAAGGGGCCGGCGGGCGGGGAGGCGGCCACTGCGCAGGGATGAGCTGTCGTCCGGGGCCACCGGGACAGAGCATCTTTGTCTGGGCCGCCGCCGCCATCTGATCGCCCGCGGAGCCCGCCAGCCCCGGAACCAGACCTGTCCTCACGCCTTGTACGGGGGTCATGCACGGCGGGGGCCCCCCACCCTCGCTCCCCAGCTTGGTGGTCAAGCTCTCCCTCAAACAGGTCATTGGAGCAGCCCCCTCCCCCAACTTCACCAGGCTCTCCAAGGTGTCAAAAAAAACAAACCAAAAAAACCCTCAAACTCCCTGCCTTGGGGGCCCTGTGGGACAGGTAGCAGAACAGCCCTGGTTGGCTTCCTCAGATTGAACTCGGGGTAGATGGAGAGAGGCCCTCTCTCTCTTCGACACAGAACGGTGGACTCCGGGGTTCGCTGCCCAATGTGTGAGCACTGCACCCAGGCCTGCCTGAAGTCATGTCCCCTCCAGAGGCCCGAGGGAAAGACTTAGGGCTTGCTCCACAGATGCCCTTGCTGGGCACAAGGACATTCCTGGCTCCATGAGGACTGCCGGCTGTCCTCTGCCTCCCCACACCGTCTTCTGGGAGGTAGGCCCATCATGGCAGGACTGAAGTCAACTGGGCGGAGATGAGGGCTCGGCTGGACAAAGTGCCTCCTCGACCTGCGACGGGGTGCCACCTCCCCCCCCCCAACTCACCACCACCCCGACATGGGTGCCTGTGT
The DNA here is from genome assembly GCA_004026705.1 of Nesogale talazaci. Lineage (NCBI taxonomy): Eukaryota > Metazoa > Chordata > Mammalia > Afrosoricida > Tenrecidae > Nesogale > Nesogale talazaci. Next base: position 48,066 of record PVJH01008686.1, on the reverse strand, counting down.
CCACCCCCCAGGTTCAGCCACTGGAGGCTAAGTAGCCGGGCAGAGGGCAGGGCAGATGGAGGAGAGGGTGGGACGGAGGCAGTCCCTTGATGGGCACCTCAGCGCCCTGCCCTGGGCACTTCCTGGGTAAGTCAAGGACCCTGAGACCCCCGCCCAGCATCTAGCCCATCTTCCCTAAACTCCCACCAAGATGACATGCTCTCGTGGTTTGGGGTCCAGAGGGGAAAAGCACCCCATTCAAGTGACCAGATTTTTAGCAGTGTCGGACACCATTGACCATGGTGAGGAGGGGTTCTTAATTAAAATTTTGGTCTATATGGAACAACAAAAATGTTCATAGAGGGCTGAGCCCCGGTGGCGTAAGTGGTTGAGTGTGGGACTGCAGCCCGCGGGCTTGGCGGTTCACATCCAGCGGCAGAGCAGCAACTGGGTAGCGTCCACGACCACCAGAGGCAGTGGTGCCCACACAAAAAAATTGTTCATAGAATGCAAAAATAGTATTGTAACATATTTATTTAATTTTACAACGCTGCGGGATGTTGTTAAATTATTAAAAAGCGGGACGTCTGGTCACTTTACCCAAATGGCATCTTCCCCCCACCTCCCGCAGTGAGGATCCAGGCCTGTGCAGGGCCAGAGGGTCTGCTTGTAGGACAGGCAGCGGGCTGGGGGCAAGTGGCCCTGCCCGGGGCTTCTCCGGAGGCCTCCCTTGTGGTCAGGCCCTGCCTTCCCAGAAAATGGAGCTCCTGCCTCTGTCCTGGCCTCACTGAGGCTCCAGGCAGGAGCTGGGGCAGGGGCAGTGGGGCCTGGGCTCGGAGGGAGGGTTTGGGAGCCTTTCGGAGGAGAGGAGAGGTGAGCTGAGAGCGAACAGGACCCAGGGCTGGGGGTGGAGGCATTCCTGGGTGCTGGAGAACAGCCTGCAGTTCTGATCCTGCCCCTCTGCTTGGGAAGCGGGTCTCCTGCAGCCCCTTGTCCACTCCGAAGTGCTCAGATCGCAGCTCGTGGGCTGGTTGAGCACTCAGGGTCGGGTCCCATCCAGAATCCCTCCACAGCATCTTGGCCAGCGGCTGCCTGGCCTCTCTGGAAACTCCTTCAGAACCACCTTTGAGAGAACTCAAGCCTGTGGGCCACAGCTCTCCGCACGGCACGGGGAGCTCTGAACGTAGCCCACCCCACCCCCTTACAGCCCCTTGCAGCCCCCTCCCTCAGATGGGCACCCTGACTTAGAGGCGCTCCCCCACAAGGAATAGCCAGCACTCCTCTTTCCCTAAGGTGACCTCTCCCTTGGCCTGCATGTCCAAGGCACAGGGACCGCTTGGGACTGCTCTTGGGCCCCCAGGGAAGACCTTGGCCGACCCAGCCTTGGCTCGGAGGCCGGGCGAGGAAGTGAGCTTTGTTGTGACTGGGCATGGTCTTGATTCCCAAACTCGCCTTTCCCACCCGACTCTTCTTGGCAGGAGAGGCCTCAGCTGGAGAAGCTGCCCACCCCCTCCAGTGCCCCCCCCTCCCCTCCCCAGCTCAGTCCCATCCATCTCCGTCTCCACAGAGGCAGGAATGCGGCTCTGGGACACTGTGGGACTTGTTCCCAATCCCTTCTAGCTCATTTCACTCAGGCCTTTACAGACTGGCCCCATCCCACGGGCCACTGTCTGGGCGCTGGCTCCGAAGACACAGACACAGCCCCCACCCGGCCCCTGGCAATTCCTCACGCTTCATTTTGCCCCAACACTATTCTTCAGAGGCTGCGCAGTGGGGGGTCACGGAGCCCTGGTGTGAGAGCCGGTGGGGGGGCAGGGTCCCCATCTTCCCACCTCTCCGCTGCCCAGGCTGGCCTCTGTGGCTGGCGGGCCCCAGCGCTGTCCACCCACCGTGGCTGCGTTATTACCCTGACTGCAAGCCTTCCGCCCCTTCCCCCGCCTTCCCCCTGCACGCCCCACAAGCCTCGATTATTGGTGGCATTAGCACCAGGCTTCTTGTTGGCAGTTGCTAATGAAGACCATTAATAAACGGGATTATTAATGCTGCAGCGGCAGCCGCCTCCAGTATCTATCACCCGTACCCTTGGCAAGGTGCTGGGTCCACAGTGGTGCCTGTCTGCCTCCATCTTGGGAAGGGCAGCGCCATTCCCCGCCTGCTCTCACTGGCCACAGGCCCTGCGGGGATGGGGTTCCGGGGCAGAGGCTCTGAGCAGGCTTAGCTGCTTCTTGCAGGGAAACAGAGGGACAACCCTCACTCCAGGGAACCGGGGATGGGGGTGGGGGAGGGTATACAAGAAAGACTGCAAGAGCCCACACCTGGCTGGGCTTCCCACTGGCCCACAATGCTTGGGGCTGGAACTCAGGGAGCCTCTAGGCCTGTGTCTCTCCACCTTCCTCAGGCTGAGCCCCTTCCATCCAGTTCCTCATGTTTCGGTCACCCCAATCATAACCCGAGTTTTGTGGCTACTTCATCGCTGTCATTTTGCGACTGTTATGAATCCGGCAACCCCTGTGAAAGGGTCGTTCGAACCCCAAAAGGGTTGAGACCCACAGGTTGAGAACCGCTGGCCTAGGGACAGCTGGAGGGGGTGCCCCCGAGGAGGGCATGTGTTCCCCAGCCACGTGCAGCCTTCCTGAGCCCCACTTGCTGCTGCCTTCAACCAGAAGACAGCGTTTTTTCTTTTCTTTTTTTTCAGCGTTCTTAAGCGTTTCCTCCTGGGCGTTTTTCTCACTGCCGGGAAGTCAGGGGAACCACGTCAGGGAGGCCACCGTCTTGAGTGGAACAGTGACATTGCAGCCCCTGAAAACTGCATGGCCGACACCAGGGACGCCCTCCTAAATAAGACTGTCTTCTCTTCCGTGGCCCCTGGAGGAGGTCTGTTCCCGACTGTCCCCTCCCGCCTGTGATCGGTCAGCCCACCTCAGGGGGGTGGTAATATGCTGTCCCCTACTCTGCTGGCCCAGCGGGACTGTGGACTGCAAGGCCAGAGGCCATGTGCTTGCTAAAAGGCAAGCAGTAGAAGCGCAGGTCTGCTTGTTCACGCAGCCTTCCGGCCGCAGTCTCCCTGCCTAGCTGGAAACTTGGCCTCCAGTCTTAGGTCTGGGGCTACCTAAGCTGGGTGGGTGGCAAGGAGGCCTCTGGCGGAGACTTGGAGGTGGTGGGAGGCAAGGTAGAGGTGATGTCTGGGAATATTTTTCAAAGAAGTCCATGCGCTCTTAGATGGCCTGTCTGGGCTGCCCCTCTGGTCCCACCTGGCCTCTGCACCCTCCCTTCCACTGCCTCAAGAAGTGGTCCAGGGCTGAGCCCCGGTGGCGGAGTGGTTGTGCGCGGGACTGCAGCCCACTGGGACGGAGGTTCAATTCCAGCAGTGGGGCTGGGCCTCCTACTCCCACCGCCGGAGAGCAGTGATGCCAAAAAAAAAAAAAAAGTGGTCCAACACTGTTATTTGGGGTGACAGGAAAGGAGACACTGGATACGGGCAAAGGCCCTCAGTTTGACCAAGGCAAATGCTTTGACATTGTTTTTTGCAACAGCTAAAAGCCTACATGTATTACATCTGGACGTATGTGTGTGCGCCTCTATGGATGTGTGCGACGTGCATGAGTCAATACAGATGTACTCGCATATATAACAGAGCACACGGGGGCTACAGCTGGCACTCTTCCTTAGCCCTAACCAAGCACGCCATGGTCGCGTTTCTGCATCTGGAGGCTCAGGACCTTCGTCTTGTGGAACAACTTGGTCAAGAGAGTTGACGTGAGGTTTACGATGTTCTACGATGTTTACGGTGGAGAAAAAAGGGAGGAAAAAAATCAAAGAGGCAGAGAAGAAGCGAGTGTCTGGACGAGTGCCCATAGACACACCCGTCGCTGAGACAAGCACGCGTCGGTGTCCAGCCGTGCCTACCAGTGGCTCTGCTTTGGCTCCCGGTAGGTGGACTCGGAGGAAAATGTGGACCAGAACACACATTCTTTTTTTTTCCCTTTATTTCTTGTTTTTTACTTGATAGCATTCTCAAAGTATATAAAATATATAGCAAGCATCTATTTTATCTGATTTCAATGATATTAATATTTTGTCTCAGATTGTATTTTTTTACTCCTTTTATTACTTATTTTACTTTCTTTTCTTTTTTTTTTCAGACCACACATTCTTTTTTTTGGGGGGGGGCCATCACTGCTCTCCGGTGGTGGGAGTAGGAGGTCCAGCCCCACTGCTGAAATTGAACCTCCGTCCCAGTGGGCCCCAGTCCCGCGCACAACCACTACGCCACCGGGGCTCAGCCCCCCAGACCACACATTCTTTTTTTTTGTTTTGTTTTTTAGGCATCACTGCCCTCAGGTGGTGGGAGTAGGAGGCCCAGCCTTTGCTCCGTGGAGCTGGAATTGAACCTCCATCCCAGTGGCTGCAGTCCCGCGCACAACCACTACGCCACCAGGGCTCAGCCCCCCAGACCACACATTCTTTTTTTTTTGTTTTGTTTTTTAGGCATCACTGCCCTCAGGTGGTGGGAGTAGGAGGCCCAGCCTTTGCTCCTGGGAGCTGGAATTGAACCTCCAACCCAGTGGGCCGCAGTCCCGCGCACAACCACTACATCATCAGGGCTCAGCCCGTGACCACACATTCTTAAAGAGTCCGTCCTTACGTGACGGGTGAAGACCAGGACCGTCGTCACGGAATACTAGGTGATCCTTGAAACAAAACTATCCCTTGAGGTAACTTCTTTGGCTAAAAACTAGATTGGTTCTTAGAAGAAAGAGAACCAACAAAATGAATGAATCAAAAATCATAATAAAGAGACCCTCACCCAGGAATGGCTGCTCCATGAAAAAGAAGCCCACCTCAAGGGGACCCGATGGCCGGCAATTGTGCCCACGTGAAGATGAGGAGAAGGAGGAGGAGGGCTGGAGATGAGCGTCCAGTAAAAGGACCATTAGGAGGGGACTCAGAGAGAGACTGACGCTTGGTGGAAAGTGCCACCAAGGCACGGAGAGGGGCAGGACGTGACTGGTGGGAACCTGGTCTGTCCTGGACACTTGCGCTGTGCACACCAGACAGGGTCATTGGATAAAGAGGATGAGAGGGGGGCCCAGGGGGCCCAGGACGTCTTGGGAAAGAATTTCCCCCCACTCCTGCTTGTTCCCATTCTTGTCCACCCCAACTTCAGGGTCCTGACTTTTTCCCTGCAGCTTTTGAAGGAAGGATCTTCTCTCCCAACCCAGGGAAAAAGAAGTGGGGGGGGGGAAGTCCCTAAAACAAAACCCAGACCAGCAACCTCAAAAGCCAAAGAGATTGGCTGGAAGGCCTTTAATCCCTTAATCCCTCTCAGATGGGCCTTGAGACGCTAATGATTTTCCTAATTATTCCCTCCCATTTTCCCATAGCTCTGTAAGGACTTTGGAGAGGAGTGAAATTCCGAGTGAGAGACTGTGGCATAAATGGCAGGCTCCCCTCCCCCCCAATCTGGCCCAGTCAAGAGGTTTGGAAGGGGGGTGGGCAGGAAAGCCCCAGCTGTGGGCCGGGGCTTCCCTGATCCACCGGGCACCCGTGTGCATGTGTGCATGGCAGGCCTGGGACAAAGGGGTGGCTGGAGGGGTGGGGGGGCTGCCTGAGAGGGCCAGGTGTGGGGCTGGGGTCTCCCCTTGGTGTGAATAGCCCATTATCTGCCTTGAGGATGGGAGTTGAGGGTCTTTTTTGTGTCCCCCAGGAAAGCCCCTCCGGGTGGGATAATAATCACCCTGGTGAGGAGATGGAGGTGGTGAGGAGGGTGTTTTCAGGGGGCCAGGCTGGCTCTGAGAACACCGGCCATTGAGGCCTCCCTCCTTCTCTTGTCTCCAGCAGCCTGGAGTCCAGTGGGCCTGCTGGTGGGGGCGGGGGGGTCACAGAGGGGCGGAAGGTGGGGGCAGCAAAGACACCAAGCCCCGGGCTCAGGTCCCCTCCCCATCAGAGTGGCCCACAGTGCAGGGATGGCTTCAGGGATGGCTTTCTTCCTGAAGCTCCCTCAGACCTTCTTCCCAACTCCCACTTTTTCTTGGGGACCCTGGGGCCTGGTCTGGCGCCCCCCTACGCCAAGTTCCTCTAGCCTCTACTGCTCTTACTGACTGGAACAAGGCCACCTGCCCCCCTGCCACCGATGGCACAAGTGAGAACCAGAGTTGAAGATCTCTCCAAGAATGGCCCAGCCAGCCAGGTCGGGAGGAGGCTAGGATCAAGCCTGCTTTTCCAGATCCCACCTGAAATTTCTGTTGGCCTGTCACTCTGACCCTTGCTGTCCCTCTGCTCGCTTCCACCCCCAAAGAGCATCTTTCAACAATGCCCTGCATTACAGTCACCCAGTAGCCTAACCCAGGCGGTGGGTGGGTGGGAGCGGGAACAAGGTGGGCGGCTGTGGAAACTGCACGAAGGGTGTGTGTGTGTGTGTGTGTGTGTAGGGGGGAGGCAATCACCACTCCGTTCTGGGGGTTTGTTTGTTTGTTCTACAAACGACAGAGTCAGCAGTTCAAAACCACCAGTCACGAGGTTTTCTCGTCCTGTAAAGATTTGTGGGCTTAGAAAGCCCTGGGGGCAGTTCTCGGCTGCCCTGAAGGGTCACTACTACGAGTCAGAATGGACCTGCTGGCAGTGAGATTTGAAACTGTCCACCGTAAAACACTGGGCAAAATCGCATCTTCCCCAACCACCTGATTTTCCGTTGGGTGGCACCACGCCCGCCGGGCACCGCCTGCCCTGTGCACTATGCTGTCGCTCCGTGTTCCGTGTCTCCCTCTGACCTTCTGGGCTTTGCTTGTGTACTTGTGTTACCGTCTCCCCCAGCTGGCCCCCGGAAGTCAGACCTCCCCGTCCCCAGGCAGAGCCGCACCCACACCCTGCACGCTGCTCCTGGTACCTAGGAGGGGGATGCCGGCGGCTCTCCTTTCTGGCCTGTGGGATCCCCCAGCACCTGGAGCCACAGCCGGAGGGCCCTTCCCATCGCCCCCCAGTCTGGGCTAAGCCCCTAAGTGTCCCATTATGCACCATTCACTTCTCACTTTGTCCGGCCCCTCCACAGCCGCCTGCGTCCTTTTGTCAAGGGGCCTGGAAGTGCGGAGAAGCTATTACCACAGGCCTCATTATTCCCCCCCAGAGCAATCATGAAGAGCCCCCCCCCAGGCACATTTTCCAGGGCCCCTCCCATCTAATAACAATAATAACAGCCAGCACTTAGAGCCTGTGCCGCCACCAGCACTTTACATACATTATCTCATTTAATGCGCCCCAAAGCTCGGGGAGGGGAGAGGTCCCGGTCGGTCTTCCCATTTTTCAGATGTGGAAGCTAAGACGGGGTGACCAGAGCGCCCTTTTAAGCTCAGTGCAGGAGTGGGTGGGGGTGAGGGATGCACCCTGGTCCCACAGGAGAGGCTTGGGTCAGAGAGGGGGAGTGGCCTGGGGAGCTGCACACAGCGTCCAGGGAGGAGCACAGGTGGCAGCCACCACTCTCCTCTCTGGGGCCAGAGTTACACACACACACACACACACACACACACACACACACACACACTGCAGCTGAAGAAGGGCGTCAGCCCCCACAGCCCCAGGGGGCTGGGGACTCTCTTCTGGTGGGCCTTGGGCGTGGGCTCAACCCCCTCACCCCCCACGATGTTGCGTTCCCCTGGAGCCAACCCCGTCACCTGTCCCCAGGCAGGTCTGCCCTGCCGTGCTGCCCACCTCTATGAAACCCTTGAGGGGGGGTCATTCCTCCCACCCCGCCTCCTGATGGGAGCGGGACACTCGCCCACCTCACAGGTGAGACAAACGAGGTTTGGGGGCATGAAGAAACTCGCCCAAGAATCACGATGACGATTTCTACCCGTCTCTTGTGCACCTGAGAGCGGGGCAGGGACGCAGAAGGCAGGCGTTGGAGCCATGGTGCGGAGAGAGGCACCGCGGACGGCTGGGAGGACAGACAGAGCGGTCCCGGGAGACGCTCCTCAGAGATGCGTCACCCGGAGGGACCGGTTCTTGGCCACGGACATCACATCATTCTGGTAATGTAGAGGGGCAGCGACAGAGAGAGGGCCCTCCACGCCATGGCCACAACAGTGACAATGAGCTCACACACTGACCGGCGCAGTCTTCTTCCCTGCTGTCCAGAGGGTCACCACGTCTGTCCGACGGGACTCAGAGGCACTGAACAGACGACAAGCTAGAGACACTAGGATGGAGGACAGCTGGGCCAGAAACGGGGAGCGTGTGTGTCTTTGAGACGCATACATCCAGAGCCCCCGTGAAAAGTTGTTTGTTTGTTTGTTTGTTTGTTTTTTAAAAGGCGCAGGCATTCAGCTTCTCACAGTGAAGAGACCAGAAGTCTGAATTCAGAGTGTTGCCACCCACAGGAAGAATGAACCAGAGCAGAAGAGCAGAAGGGACAGACGCAGAGAGCTGACGCAGAGAGAGAGAGAGAGAGAGAGAGAGAGAGAGAGAGATTCTGCTAGGGCAGCACTGAGCAACGAAGACAGAATTGGGGGCTGGAAGGGGTTCTAAGAGATGCCTGACCCTGGGAGCGGTTTTGGCGTTGAGCAATGAGCAGAAGAGGGGAGCTTTATTTTGGGGGGGGGGGGCATCACTGCTCTCCGGAGGTGGGAGTAGGAGGCCCAGCCCCACTGCTGGAATTGAACCTCCGTCCCAGTGGACCGCAGTCCCGCGCACAACCACTACGCCCCCGGGGCTCAGCCCGAGGGGAGCTTTAAGGTCATCTGAGACTGAGCGTGGAGACAGCCTTAAGGGGACTGTTGGAAGGCTGGCAGACCTCAAAAGTGGAGGGCTCAGGAGGAAGTGAGGTGAGCCATTGGGGGAGGGTCTCTATCATCTTACAGAAGGCTTGTCTCCCCAGCAGCTTGGCGGTTGGGAGTAGCTCTGGTGAAGCTTCACCAGAAAATGGCTAGTCTGTGGTTCGACGGTGGAAGAAGGCCGGGGCTTTTTGTGCACTGACAAAGAACTTGCCCGGCTTAGGGTGCCGTGCTCAGTGGAAGGTACAGCTTGTAAGTGACGGACTTAGGCGCCTGGTGGATGAGGTTTCTAAGTCAGATCTAAAAAGGGTCTCGAAGTGTCCCCTGGCCGTTGGGAGTAACACGCAAGATGAGAGCGACGACCTTCAAAGGTGAGCTGTGAAAAGTGGAAGGGAAGAACTGGAGGGTGTGGAAAGGTCTCTTGTGCGCCTGGAGGCCGCGTGCTTTAGAATGTCCACCAAGGATGCAGCTTCATGATCTTGTGTTTCAGAGATTAAACCTGTGATGGAGGGCTCTAATCCCACATCACAGCCAAAAAACCGTCTGTTTCAACCGAAGGGGACAGAGAAAGCAGGCCTGGGTAGAGGCCTGCCTGCATTTCTGGAGTCCTGCAGGCAGGACACAGGCCTACCAAGCTACAGCTATGGTCCACTCATCCCTGGAGCAGCTCGGAGAGCAGCAGGAAGGAGCTGGGAAGCAGGGCATTTGGGGTTGAGGCCCCAGTCTCCTGGATCTCAAAGATTTCGAAGAATGAGGTCTGTGCCAATTGGTTCCCTGGGTGCGCGAGGCTGCCGCGGCCGGGTGCCATAGGGTGGGGCCACCACCCAGAGTGAAGGGGGGCAGAGCTAGCATGCCCCCGGGTAGAACGGGGCCTGCCTCCTGCCGTCCAGTGGAACAAGATCACTACTCAGATGGACCAGAAGAGTGGAGCCACCCGAGGGTCCCAGAAACACAGTGACTGTCCCCGAGGGCCTGGGAGATAGAATGGAGGCCCAGGGCCGTAGGGCTTCCCACCGGAATCCAGAGACCATGGCCGACAGACACCCAGAGTCTACCCTGCAGGGCCAATGCCCAGATGGCCTCGGAGAACAGGGGGCTAGTTCCAAGCTTCCACAGCGAAATGTCATCTTCTCTGCTGGGTTTGGGACTGGCCTGGCCCCCGACACTCCTAGATCTCTCCCGGTGGGAAAGGAGACGTCTGTCATGTGTCTGTTCTGCCACTGTCCTGTGGAGGCAAATAACTCGCATCCTACATTTCACACGTTCACTGGTGAAGCGGAACTTCCTTTTGAGATGGAATATGCCTAAAATCTCGCTCACGTTTTATTTAGATGCTTCTGAGGTGCTGGACTTCAGGTTGATTTAAAGACTTTTTCAGGGCTGAGCCCCGGTGGCTTAGTGGTTGTGCGCAGGACTGCGGCCCACTGGGACGGAGGTTCAATTCCAGCAGCGGGGCTGGGCCTCCTACTCCCACCGCCGGAGAGCAGTGATGCCCCCCCCCAAAAAATTAATTAATTAAGACTTTTTCAGTGATGTGAGAGGGTGAACCTGTTTTGGGGGTGGCAAAGACGTGGATGCAGGGGTGGGGTGGGATGGGGACGCAGGGTAGGGTGCTATGGATTGAATGATATGCCTCTCCTTCCCCCAAAATATGTGTTGTAAATGCTCGGCTCGCCTCCATGCTTAAGGCTGTAATTCCATTTGGGATTGGGTTCTCTTTGTTAGTCAGCGAGGTAGGATAGTGTAGGGCATTTCCAGCATCCATCTCTCTCTCTCTCTCCCCCGCCCCTGCACTGAGGTGCCCGGGTGGTATAGTTGTTACTCATGGCATTTCTATTCTCATGGTTGGCAGTTCAAAACCACCAGTAGCTCTTCAGGAGAAAGACTGGCCTCTGGACTGCCGTAAACACCGACCGTCTCAGAAACCCACAGGAGGTCTCTGAAGTCAGCATGGACTCGAGCGAGGGCAGAGAGCTTGACTTGCTTTGGTCACCCGGGTGATTGACGCAGCAAATCGGACATCCACTCAACGAAGGGTCGGCATCGTGGTTCACGTGGGTTGGCTGCAGGGCCGACAACGCGACGTCAGGGATCCACTTCTTCCCTGCTTCCCGCTCCCATCCCTCTTTCTTTCTGACCCTGCCTGCCTCCTCAACTTTGACCTTCAGCTCTTGCTACCTGTTTGAGTTATAAAATAGATGAAACAAGAGAACCGAGCAGGGCTGAGCCCGGTGGCACAGTGGTTGTGTGCGGGACTGCGGCCCACAGGGTTGGCGGTTCAGGTCCAGCAGCAGCTTCCAGGAGCAAGGCCGGGCCTTCTACTCCCACCAGGGGGCAGTGATGCCCCCCCCCCCCCTAAAAAAAAAAGAGAACCGAGCAGAGGCAGGGGAAGACAGTTCCCCCACCCCCACACACTCCAGAGCCCTCCGGAGCTCACCCAGTGGTAGAAGCTCAAGAAGACAAGACCTTTTCTGCAGCATGGGCACACAGCCTTCCCTGAGGGCCGGTCCCTTGAATTTGGACCCTTAACTTGTGCACAGATGAATCTCTGTTTGGCAAAGCCAGCGACTGGTGGTATTTCTGGTACAGCAGCATGAGAGGGCCAGGACAACGAGGCCTGGTGGCGTTGTTGTGGCCTGCCTGTTGGACTGCTAGCTTCAGGATCTGTCGTTCAAGCCCAGCAGCTTGCTCTGAGGCAGAGAGATGAGGCTGTCTGCTGGAAGGAATTTGGAAAGCCTGGATGCCTTCTTGTCTTTATGAGTCAGAGGGGATTTGACGGCAGGGGGATCAGTGACTAAGACAGAGCGGTTCCTCCAGGTGCTCGACCTGCCAGGACAAGTGGAGAGGGGCGCAGGCCGTGAGAGCGAGGGGGGAGCTGAGCTGCCTGGGGGAAGTAGCGGGTCCCTCAGGTCGGGAAGGAACCAGGAGCAAGGTGAACAAGCCACTCTGGGACCCTGAGCTCTCCTCACGCTTGACGAGTCTCAGGGGTGCTGGCCAGGGCCGTTGGGATTAAATCCTAGTCTTCCCTGGGCCTTTAGAAAAATTCAATGACATATATATATACTTTAATATAGATTTTATTGGGAAATGTATGTGGAAATGTGTGTGCAAATGTGCTTGATACAAAAGATGTACTGAATGTTGTAGTAGCTGTAAGAGCCCCCAATAAAATTTTTAAAAAGAAAGTGAAAAATATATATAGAGATTTTATTGGGGCTCTTACAGCTCTCATAACATTCAATACGTGGTGTGAAGCACATTTGCACACATGCTGCCACATTCATTTCCAAACATTTTCTACTTGAGCCCCTGGCATAAGCTCCTCCCTCCCCCTTTCCTCTAGTTCTTTTTTTTTTTAATTGAGGGATCATACATCACTTTTCACAATACATACATACATATACTGTGCCACGCACCTTCCCATGCCTGTTGCCATCATTATTCTCCAAATATCTGCTTTTCCACTTGAGCCCCTGATATCAGCTTCCCATCCATCCTTGCTTCCCCCTCTCCCACCAACCCTCAGTACTTTATCAATTATTACTGTATTGTCATATTTTACACTGCCCGATGTCTCCCCTCACCCACTCCCCCAGTGTCTCTCCTCCAGATAGGCGGTTATGTGAAGATTCTTGTCATTGGTTCCTCAATAATATATTATATTAACTACTATTTTACATTAAATTCATCTCTGAATATACACACACACACACACCTTTATTCTTTTTTTCTCACATGGAATGAAACTTTATTTATTTTTGGCATCACTGCCTCTGGTGGTCGTGGGTGCGTCCCAGTGCCGCTCCCTCTGAGAGCCACCGCTGGATTTGAACCGCCAAGCCCGCGGGCCGCAGTTCCACACTCAACCACTTACGCCACCGGGGCTCAGCCCGGAATGAAATTTTAAAGGCAGACAGAATTCACCATCTCTCTTTGTCTCCAGCCCCAGGGTCCATCCCAGAGACAGTCAACATGAGATTCTTGCTGGGTCCTTCCCAGAGCTACTCTGCCTCAGGCCTCTGGGGTGTGGACCGAAATACCCGACACTCACCCACTCACTCACCGACCCACTCACTCACTTAACCACCCACTCACTCACCCACTCACCTACTCACATGTCCTAAACACATGATCAGTAGCCTCGCCGGCTCCTGCCAATTCTCCAAGAGAGGAGAAGGGCCGTCCCGTGACATTCTTGGACCAGAGAGTGAGAGGCAGGGACCAGCATGTTGCAAAGACAGGTGCCCAATCGGCCAGGGCATGGCAGGCTCACGTGCGCTTACTGCGAGTCTGCAGGGGGTAATTGCACATGGGAAGCTGTTCACGACAGGTTCGAAGCATGCCCGCAGAAGTCCAAGTCCATGCTTACCTTGTTTACGAGGTACTCACTCCTGCCCCTCTTGGGGACTGTAAATGTGAAAAGGGGCTTTGACTCTGGGGGCAGGCACTGTGGGGAGGCCGAGGCTAGCCATTCTGAGAAGATTCTCTGATGTGGGGTGGGGCCGGGGAGGAAAAGGTCCCCACAGGGTAGCAAATGGACACTAATAAGCCTCTCAAATAATCCTACCTTTGTGTCTTCTGGGGAATCTGACACTTGTCTGCTTTGCTTTTTAACTTTCTTCTCTGGTGAGTCATCGTGACCCTGAGGTCAGGGGGGACTGCCCCTGTGGGTTCCTGAGACTGCACACGGTCACCGGAGCAGGCAGCCTCCTCCTTCTCCCACAAAGGAGCTGGGGGGTTTGAACTGCCGACCTTATGGTTAGCAGCCCAGCACTCAAGCCGCACGCAGCCAGGGCTCAAGGCCGCAGGAACAGAACGCTCTCTGACACGCCCACCCGGCCCTCTGCATCCCGGCTAGGGGAGCTGCTGCAAACAGGGGTTCAGCTTGTGCACCCCAGTTTGCTCTGTGCCCCTCAACCCATCCCGTGTTTCCCGCCATCAAGGGTAACATTTGCCTGGCTGTACAATATACAGAGTCTATTATTCTTTTTTTTTTTGGGGGGGGGCATCACTGCTCTCCAGTGGTGGGAGTAGGAGGCCCAGCCCCACTGCTGGAATTGAACCTCCCTCCCAGTGGGCCGCAGTCCCGCGCACAACCACTACGCCCCCGGGGCTCAGCCCCAGAGTCTATTGTTCTTGCATGGGCTCTGGGTGATGTTTCAAAAGACAGGGATCTTACCCAAAGCCTACAGCCCTTTCCACACACTCGGACACAACCACAAACTCGCTGCCCTCCAGTTGGTTCCGAGTCAGAGACCCAACAGGACAGGCTAGGACTGCTCCATGGGTCCCCAAGCCGGTCGCTCTTTATGGGAGTCTAAAGCCTCGCCTTTCCCCCGCGGGGCGGCGGCTGGTTTCGAACTGCGGACTTTGTGCTCAGCGGTCCGATGTGCACCCACTAGGCCACCTCATTTCCACACAGGGCGGTCTTGAATCCTGTAAACGGAGGGTCGGTCTGGATGCGGGTGGGGGATGTCACCAACTGCCCCCCGTGGGGAGAGAGGCGCGTTAATTAGGATCTAGCGCTGGGTGAGCAGATGCGGTGGCGGAACCCAGCTGTCTGGTGTGACTGTCACAGCCCTTCCGTTCTGTACCCTTAAGGAAGGGCCCTCACTTCCCTCTGCGCCCGAGATAAAGGTCTGCGTCTCCGGGCCTGGCGGAGCTTCTGCGCGAGGGCCAGGAGGGCAGGCGGGCTGCAGGAGGAGTCCGAGGGGCTGCTCTGCGCATGTGTCCTGCGCTCCCCGGGCGTGGGCACCACGCATGCTCTCTGAAGCCTGATGGCTCGAGGCTAGAGGAGGATTGAGTGTCAAGTCCCTTCCTCGGTGGAAGGAAGCTTCTGGAAGGGGCCTCGGTCATTGGGACCCCTGGCACCTATCACTCAGTGCTCTGGGCTGCGCCCTCAAGACAGATGTCTTCCTCCGCAGCCTACCCCCGAGCTGTCACCCCCCCCCCCAAAAAAAAACAGCTGGACTGCAGTGCAGCGACAAAGCCGGCCCTGTACCAGGGCGACCGCAGGGCTTGGCCACGCAGGGTCTGTGCAAGGCACAGATTCGGCTTCTCTACGCTCTGCCTAGCCAGTTCCTATCTCCACCTCCCCTCTGTCCCCTCCCTGTTGGGAGCCTGAGGGGCCCCGGAGCTGCCCTCCTGGGACCCCTCTGCCTCCTTTATGGACAGCCTCCATCACCTCTGGAGCCAGGGTGTTCAAAGGGAAGAAAAAGAGTTCCCCTCCTGGCCCCTCAGCTCCGCCTCTTTTCTCCCACCCCTTAGAAAACGCCCCCCCCCCCTCATTACAGGGCCCCAGCAGCCCGGGCCTGGCTCAAGGCGGCAATGAGATCTTTAGCACCAGCCCCAATCCACCTGCCCAAGCCCCTCAAACGGGTTTAATTATAATCCTTTCATCTCCCTCAGATGGCGGGGCTGGCTCTAGGGCTTTTGCCTCGGCACAGCCTCCTCCCCTCCCTCCCGTCCCCCAATTAAGGGGTCTTCTGGGCAGAGAGCCCCTTTCCCAGCCACAGGCGTTTCGGACTGGGAGGAACAAGTTCACGTGCGTGCCTGCACTGCCGCCTCTGCCAGGGCTGTGCGTGCGGGGGTCCACCTGCAGGTTCCTCCACAGGTGTGGCTGACCTCTGCCTGCGGCCAGCCGTTGGTCCTCCCCGGGGTGGGACTTTGAACTACTAGAAGGCCGGGAGCTTGGGTTGCTGTCGGAGGGCTCTCCCGGTGGCTTCTCAGGTTCTCGGGGAAGCGTCTCCCTGCCTGACCCTTCATAAGAGCCTCCACGTTCCCATCAGTCTCCCCACCGCCCCGGCCATGCCCCTTTGTTAGCGCCAGCTGCCTCCTGCAGCTCCTTCCACCAGCCACCAGGTCCAGTGTCAGGTGGAAGCGAGACCAGGGGACAGGTTGCTTCTGGGTGGCAGCCCCCCACAGACCTGCCACTGACCCAGCCCCAATCTGGGTCTTGCCCTCCTCCCTTAGACCGCTGGCTTGTAGGGCCTGGTTTGCCACCCCACCCCCACCCCCCAGGACTGGTCTCTATCCCTGGAGCTGTGAGCAGGACAGGGCCAGGGGGAGGGACACGATGACCGGCAGACCCAGCATGCGGCCCTGTCTGAAGCTCTGCCTGGGAAAGTTCTGTCACTAATTGACTTGCAAATGCCTTGTTTGTCCTCAGATTCATAATTAGTGCTAAGGATTTCTAGGGCCCCATCCTGAAGGGGCTTCTTTTTTGGGGGCAGCCCGTCCCTCTCCCTCAGAGGTCAGCCGGGCTGGGGGCGGGCAATGGCGGGCACCGGTGCCCAGCTGCTGTCCGGCGTTCCCACGGCTCGGATGCCAGCGTGTGAATGGCGAGGTGCGGGGGGTACAGTGGGCTGGGGCTCCCCGCCATCCTTCAGCCGGGACCAGGGCCAAAGCCCCGAGGCTCCAGGAAACGACAGAGCTGGGGAGCTGGCCTTGGCAGCGGGTGGGGGCCGGCTGGCACCCCCGAGAAGGAGAGCCCAGCTGGTGCTGAGGGGCTGGCAGCGGCCGAGCCTCCCGCGGGTTGAATGAACCAACAAGGGGCCTCTCTTCCCCACGGCCTCCCCCCCACCCAGGCTGGGGCTGCGCCACTGTGCACGGGGCAGGGGAGGAGGGGGAAGAGGAGAGGTCCGTTTTGGAACACCCCACCTCTGCTGCCTTGGGCAATGAGGTCAGAGGTCTGGGGTCAGGCCTAACTTGGGCGAGTTGTCCAGTCTCCTTAGGCCCCACTTTCCCCAGGCCTCTCCTCAGGCATAGCCCCCAGTGACTCCCTGAAGCCCTGGGTGCTGCCCGGGCCCTGTCTCTGCTCACTGCGGGGCCAGGCAGGCCCTGCAGCAGCTCCTCTGGAAAAGGCCCAGGCGGGACCTGGCATGGGGTGGATCCTCAGTCAAGTTTCCTGTCCCGCCTGCCCTTCCTTCAGGTCTTCCCACAGCCATAGCCTGCCCCTCACCCCCTCTGTTTCTCCCTGGGGTGGAGGTGGCCCACTTCCTCCTATTTTACCTGCCTCTTCCAGCCTGCCCCGCCATAGACCCTAGTTCACATCTCTCTCTTTCCCCCAATTGACCTTTTGCCTTCAGTAAGTCCTTCCTGATGGCTAACCTTGGATTGCAGGTTGCCTCTCCCCAGGTCTGGCCTCTTCTCTCCTGGCCCGCAGCTGGGGCCCTGGAGGAGGGTGGGGAGAGGCAGGGGAGGGTTCTATGGTAACCCTGAGAAGAGAATGCCCTCTCTCCTCATCTGCATACAGACAGGCTCATTTGCATACAGACAGGCCTCATCTGCATATGCTCAGTGGGACTCTCGGGGCACATTCCGAAGTGTCCCACGCCTCTGCCCTCCCACCTTAGTCCAGGCATCCCCACCCAGGGAGGGGCCCTTCCCTATCCCTTCTGTCCCTGTCTGAGGCTGGGCTTTCTGTTTCAACAAGTTGTGTCCCCCGAGCCCCGCCTCACCCTCCTCCCACCCACTGTCCCCACTTGCCCCACTTTCCTGGACCCTCCTGTCCCAGCTCCCTCTAAAACTAGGGCCGCTGGTGTCCCCAGCTGCCGGCCCCTGCTCAGACCCCCCAGCGCCCACGAAGATCGATTCTTGAGCTGCAGGATGCACACAAGGGCAGGGGACAGGGTGGGCAGACCTGAACAGTTTCCTCTGCTGATCAAAGGCCAACCTCGGCCTCCATGCACCCCTCACCAGGGTCCAGCCCCCCAGGGCTGTGCTGGGTCCCAGCCAGGCGAGGCAGTGGGAGGGCCCCCACAAGAGGGCTGGGAACCTCCAAAGATCTCCATGAGCCTCAGAGACTGGGACACGCCAGATTATGATGCAAATGAGAGCCGTCCTCAGAGCCTCAGCAGCTTCATCTCCACCAGGCCCCAGTCCCAGTGCCTGTGGGGAACCCTGGGAATCCTCCAACATGCAGGTTGGGGGGTGCCCCCCCTCCACCCGGATTCTGCCCTACCCAGCAGATATCCCAGGACCAACCCTCCTTATCTCTGCCTCAGCTTTCATGTAAATCGAGGGCAGAACCAGAGGAAACCCTATCAAAGATAACCCCACAGCTGTCCCCAGGCTGCGCCCTCTCAGCAAGGTGTCAATGGAGCAGACTAGAACTGCCCAGTGTGCCCGAGGATGCCAACGTTTTTATTTTTTAAGACATTTTATTGAGTACTCTTGCAGTATAGCAATCCATAAATCAATTATATCAAGCAGATTTGTACATATGTTGCCATCATCATTTTTAAAACATTCTCGGGCTGAGCCCCGGTGGCGTAGTGGTTGTGCGCGGGACTGCGGCCCACTGGGACGGAGGTTCAATTCCGGCTCCCAGGAGCAAAGGCTGGGCCTCCTACTCCCACCACCAGGGCAGTGATGCCTTAAAAAATAAATAAATAAATAAATAAAAAATTAAAAAAAAAAACATTATTTACTGGAATCCTGATCCTCAGCTCCTCTCCCCCACCCTTCCACTCTTCCAAAGCTTTGATAAATTACGTATTATTATCTGTTTCATATCTTACAGCTTCTGCTGTATCCCTTCACCCACGTTTCTGTTATTGGGGGGTAAGAGGGGTATACAACCATCATTGCTACCAACTCCCCCTTTCTCCCCCCTCCCCACCCCCGTGGTGTCACTATTGCCATTCCCATTCCTGAGAGGTTTATCTATCCTGTATTCTGTGTGTCCAGAGTTTTTATCTGTACCGGTGGACATGCTCTGATCCAGCCAGATTTATAAGGTAGAATTGGATTCATAATAGTGGGGAGAGGGGGCTGAGCCCCGGTGGCGTAAGTGGTTGAGTGCGGGACTGCAGCCCGTGGGCTTGGCGGTTCAAATCCAGCGGCGGCTCTCAGGAGCGGCACTGGGTAGCGCCCACGACCACCAGAGGCAGTGATGCCCACAAAAAAAAAAAATAGTGGGGAGAGGAAGCATTAAAGCACTAGAGGAATGTGGTGTGTTTTTTTGGGGGGGGGGGCATCACTGTTCTCCGGCGGTGGGAGTAGGAGGCCCAGCCCCACTGCTGGAATTGAACCTCCGTCCCAGTGGGCCTCAGTCCCGCACACAACCACGACGCCACCGGGGCTCAGCCCAAATGTTGTGTGTTTTGTCGGTGTTGTACTGCACCCTGGCTGGCTCATTCCTTCCTGGTGACCCTTCTATAAGGGGATGTTCAATTGCCTACAGATGGGCTTTGGGTTTCCACTCCGACCCCTTCACTTGCATCGATGTGATTGCTTGTTTTTGATGTTCTAATGCCTGATCCTGTCAACACCTCATGTTCACACAGGCCGGTGTGCTTCTTCCACGTGGGTTCTGTTACTTCTCAGCTAGATGCTGCTTGTTTAACTTCTTGCCTTTAAGACCCCAGACACTACATCTTTTGATAGCCAGACACCATCATCTTTCTTCACCACATTTGCTTGTGCACCCACTTTGTCTTCAGCAATCATGGCGGGAAGGTGAGCCAGGTTATTAGAACGAAGTTTTCTTGTGTAGAGGGAAGAGTTGATTTAGAGGCCCAAACTCCACCTGCTATCTTATTACTTTAACATGTAAGGTCTGAGCCCCGGTGGTGTAAGTGGTTGAGTGCGGAACTGCAGCCCGCAGGCTTGGCGGTTCAAATCCAGCAGCAGCTGGGTAGCGCCCACGACCACCAGAGGCAGTGATGCCCACAAAATGAAAAAAAAAACATGTAAATATATGTACATAGACCAATACCCCTACTGTTTTATATTAATATATTTACATACATGCCTGCCTATAGTTATACTTGTGGAATTGTCTTTTGCCTCCTACTTCTTTCTTCTTTCTGGTTTTTTGTTTTTTTGTTTTGTGGGCATCACGGCTCTCCGGTGGTGGGAGTAGGAGGCCCAGCCCCACTGCTGGAATTGAACCTCCGTCCCAGTGGGCCGCAGTCCCGCGCACAACCACTACGCCACCGGGGCTCAGCCCCTTTTCTGTTTTTTTAAATCATTTTATTGGGGGCTTGTACAACTTTTATCACAACCCACTCATACATCCGTGATGTCAAGCACATTTGTACATTTGTTGCCATCATCATTCTCAAACTGTTTTCTTTCTATCAGCTCCTCATTTTCTCCCTCCCACCCTTAGCCTCCCTCATGAATCCTTGATGATTTATAAATTATTATTATCGTTTTATGTCTTGCACTGTCTGATGTCTCCCTTCATCCACTTTTCTGTTGTCTGTCCCTCAGGGAGGGGGTTGTACGTAGATCATTGTGATGGGTTCCCCTTTCTTACCCCACCTACCCCTTCCCTGCCT
Organism: Nesogale talazaci; assembly: GCA_004026705.1. Taxonomy (NCBI): domain Eukaryota; kingdom Metazoa; phylum Chordata; class Mammalia; order Afrosoricida; family Tenrecidae; genus Nesogale; species Nesogale talazaci. The sequence continues at coordinate 28,034 of PVJH01008686.1, read as the reverse complement.
GGTATCTCTACTCTCATGATTGGCCACTTCCTACTTCTTTCCTCTCTTTCCTCTTACTTTCCTCCTGCCCCACTATCATGTTCAACCTTCATTGGGCGCTCAGTAAGTCCTCTCGGTTACATTACAATTGATCAGGCCCCACCGGGGCCTCTCTCCTCACTGTTGATTTTAGGTCTCTTGTTGTTCCTTTGTCCCTGACTTGTTGGCACCCCACTCTCTTTTCCCCGCCTCTTCTGCCATACCTCTCCCCAGCCATCGGTCCCATTGCTTTCTCCATGGGATTTTTTTGTGTGTGTGGGCATCACTGCCTCTGGTGGTTGTGGGCACTACCCAGCCACTGCTGGATTTGAACCGCCACGCCCGCGGGCTGCAGTTCTGCACTCAACCACTTACGCCACCGGGGCTCAGCCCTCTCCTTGGGATTTTTTATCCTGCCTATCTTATATAGAAAGAGGTATAAAAATAATTTTTTTTTAATTTTAAAAATAATGATAATAAGGGGAAACAGGGCTAAAGCCTATAAATTGTTTCAGGTCTACCAGCTGACTTTTATGCATGTCCTCCAATCAGGTCTGGTGGGGTTCCAAGTTCAGCCCCCCGGGGCAGAAGCCCATTTTCAGGATCCCTCGGGGACTTGGCGACTTTGCCCCCCTTGCTGTTCCAGTGTGCTGTCTGCGTGGTTCATCCCGCTGGGGGGGTCAGGCTGGGCACACTCCCTGCCCTATCTCCAGTGTGGCCCCATGAGGGCGGCCAGCCTTCTGGAAACAAATGGCTCCTCCGTCTCCCCAGAGAAGCTCATGGTTCAAGCTGCCTGCAAGCCTCTGGGCTAGCAGTTGGGCGCTCCACCAGTGCGCCACCAGGCTGCTCTGAATGAGTGACCTCAGTGTGAGTGACCGCGGTGGGGCACAGTTGCAGGGGAAGGCAGCATCCTTGGTGACAACCCCATCACTTCCAGTGCCAGAGGCAGTCCCTTTTCCACCTCACAGCGTGTGTTCAGGTCCCAGGTGCCCACCCTGCCCTGGCTCAGACTTCTGCTCCACAGGAGCAGTGACCGCTGGGCTTGGTGCCACAGGGAAGTGTGCGTGTGTCTGCGTGCATGTGCATCATATAGACGTGTATGTGTCTGTGTGTCTGTGCATATGTGTGTATACGTGTGTCTGTCTGTCTGTGTCTGTGTCTCTCTGTGGCTGTATGCATGTGTGCATGTGTGTGTGTATCTGTCTGTGTATAGGTGTATGTGTCTATATGTGTCTGCCTGTGAGTGTGTCTGTCTATGTGCATGTTTTTCTGTGTCTGTATGTATTATATGTGCATGTATATGTGCAAATGTATGTACACATGTTTGTGTGTGTGTGTGTGTGTGTGATTGCTTCTCGGCCTTTTGGCTAAGATCGTGTGTGTGTGTGTGTGTGTGTGTGTGTGTGAGAGAGAGATCTACCTCTCACTGGGATGCAGGTGGGCATTCAGGAAGCACAGGGGCACCAGGGGCCTCCCCACCCCCCGGGGAAAGGCGCTGGATGTCTGGGTGTCTGGAGAGAGGCCAGGAGGAAGGAGATGTGCTTTCCCCTTAGTTGTGAGATTTGTGTCTGGGTACATTTTTATTTAGAAACGTTCCCAGTTTCAGGCTGTTTCCATGGAGAGACGGCAGTGGGATGAGAGAAAGGACTTTTTGCGGGGTGGTGGGGCATTTGAACAGAGCTGGAAGTCTGGGCTACGGGAACACTCCGGCACGGCCTCTCTGGAGAGGGGGCTGTCTCCTGGGAACCGCGTGGGATGCAGGGGAGAGCATGGTTTCTGGACCCCAGTCCTTCTTGCTGTGGTTGCCCGGCTCCTCGGGTTTCGAAAAACTCACTGCCACGGAGGGGGCCTTCTAGGGCAGGGCAAAACTGTCCCTGTGGGTTTCTGAGCCCGCAGCTCTGGCAGGGGGCAGGAGGCCCATCTTTCTCCTGCTGAGCACGGGTGGTTTTGAACTGTTGGCCTTGCAGTTAGTTGCCCAGTGTAACCACCATGGCACCAGGACGCTTGAGAAGCCACGCTCACTGCCCTCGAGAGCCTGCCGACTCACAGAGACTACTCCACAGCACAGGGTGGAACTCTCTACCGCACCGGAAAGCCTCCTCTCTCACCTGCAGGGCGGCTGGTGGTTCCCTTCCGACTGCTGGCCTGGCAAAGGGCAGCCCACCCCCTAACCACTAGCATCGAAATAGATAAGCATAGCGCTCCTGATTGCATGCCCCAAGGGCAGACGCTCCAACACTGCTAAGAGTCCCTTTCTGGCTCTGGTTATTGCTGGGCAGTCCTACCTGTTAGCTAAGGTGAAGCCTTCTTATTCTTTTATCTTTCCTGCGGGTGGCCTTGTAGGGCAGGGGAGCTCCCTCTCTGCGCTTTGACTCAGGAGGGTCTGTTCTGAGGGGGCTCACCCCGTGAGCGGGCACACAGGCAGTGGGGAGGGAGTAGCACCACCCCCTCCCAGTCTCTTGCTCCTTGGGAGGGCACCTGGTTGAGGGTACTGCCAGGGGCAGGGGATGCACAGGCTTGCCCTTGGAGCTGGGGCTCCCTGGTGGCCAGAGTTCCCGAGGGCCTTGGGGTGGCTGAGAGAGGGGGGAAGGACAGGGGGCATGCCAGCCCTTCCCCGAAGCGCATAAGTCCATTTTAGTGAGGCTTTCCCAGGTGGGTGTTGCCCCCCCACCCACCCCCGCCAGTGCAGGCGCCCTCATCCAGGCCCTCCCTCCCCTCCTGAGGCATCACCATGACACTAGTGTTGTGGCTTCAAGTCCAACAGCCTTTATTAGCGATGAGAGGGGACTTGCAGGCCAGTGACCGGGCGGTCCCAGCTGGGATGACCCGAGATCCATGGGACGGGCGAGGATGGGCAGCGAGTGCACACAGGTGCCATGGGTCAGGCAGAGTCTCCGCTCAGCCGCCTCCGGGGGCCAGGGCGGCCCAGGCGGGTGGCTGGGATCTCCCTGCTCGCTCTGTCCATCCAAGCTGGCTAGAGGAACTGGTCAGTTTGCTGGAGGCAGGCTTGCCCCGCTCCCTTCCAGACGGGCTTCTCCCAGGCCCCCCAGGCCAGGGAGTGGGACCACTGCTTCTTCTCTACCCAGAGAAGCTGCGAAAAGGGAAAATAACATTGGCTGAAGAACATGTCTGGACCTGGAGGGAGAACCCCTCAATCAGGAAAGAGGGCCACCGGGCAGGGGAGGGCCCCCTAGGAGGGCTGATGTTGGCTTCCTCTCTTCTAGGCTTTGTCATCAGATGCCGGCAGAGGGTCAGGTGCACGGACCCAGGGCGTGGGGCGGGCAGCCCAGAGGACTCCCCTCCGAAGCATGTGAGAGCTTAAAAGAGCTCAGGGGGAGGCGGGGTGGGGTGGGGGCTGCCCTTGGGAGGATGGTGGTGACCTCCCCACCAAGCCCCAACCCCAGCCCCTGTGACCTCCTGTTCCCAGGCCTGCCTTCACCCTCCAGGATGGCTTTAGCATTCCTCAGATTCCATCCCTGCCCCCCAGAGATGCCCCGGTGCCACTCAGCTGCCAGGTGACCCTTGGACCAGCCCAGCACCCCAGCAGGAAAGACCTGGGGTCTGTTCTCTGTAGGAAGCCCACCAGGGCAGTGCCCGCCCCGCCCCCCCACCCGCCACCCCTTTGCTTTGACCTGGAATCAGCTTGGTGGCACACATCACTGTCTGGCCCCTCCCCTCTGTAACTGCCCCTAGCCTGAAGCCTGTTTGGGAAGAAAGACCTGGGGGTAGGGTGGGGAAGAGGGAACTTTGGGGGTCCACGGAAACACTGAGACTCCTGGCGACCTTCTGGGCAGAAGAGAGATGCCGCCCAGTCTCTAATGAAGAGAAGGGCTAAGAAGGACCTGGTCCAGCCAGGTGGGCGCTGGGTCAAAGCCACGTGCCTCCTAGAGGCTCCAGAGGCCAGGCCAGCCCTCCACGCCTGTCACCTTGTCCTCAGGGTCCGTGTGAGTGGGGAGAGGCCAGGTGCGGAGGTCCTGGAGTTGTTTTGTCTTCTAGAAATTTACCTCACCCACTTCTCCATGGACCAGGGGGAAGGGCCCTCCCTCTTGCACCCCCCACCCCCCTGCCCAAGGCCCACTTTAGTCCAGCGCCCACCTCTAGGCATGGGGAAGCCAGCCTGGCCCACTGCACTGGGAGCTCTCCAAAGGGAAGGGCTCTCCCCTTCAGAGCTAGGGCCCTAGAAGCCTGTGTCCCCCCGCGGCTGCTGGCTCTTGCCTGGCTGCGGGAGTTCCCACGAAGTCGCAGAGGTGAATGAACTGCTCCTTAAGAAAAAGAAACATAACCAAACGGAGCGAGGGAAGGCATAGAGGCCGGAGGGGGTTCTGAACCCAAGTGGGGGTCGGCAGCCGGGCGTGTAACCCACACACGACACCAGCCACTGAGGCTCGGCTTCCGCCCGCCCAACTCCTTTCCCAGATGCCCCACCGCCTGGGAGGCGGATCCCGGGCTCGCAGGACTGGGGGCAAGCAGAGAGGAGCCTCCCGCCTGTCAGGGCTCTGGCAGGGCAGGGTGGTGGGTGAGGCTCAGCACACGCCCTCCCTCGTGGGGGAGGGGGAGTCCAGATGGAACTGTCTGCCTGTGCCGCCCTCCCCAGCCAGGATCCCCTAGCAACCGTACACTAGCAGGGGGCTGGGAAGGGGGGGGGGGAGACAACGAAGAGGACGATATCATAAATTATCCCAGCCCCTCCCCGCCAGCCGCCCTTCCCCAGTTGGGAATGGCCTCCTTTCTCTCTCCGCCTGCGCCTCACCCGGGATTCCTCAGGGCCCAGGGTGGCTCTCCCGGTCATCGTGGTCATTCACCTTCCGGCATGGGCTGTAGAGGGAGGAACTCGCACCATGACAGTATCTGGGGACCCTGAGGGAACTGGGGGAGACCATCGCTTCTCCAGGAACCCCCGCGGGGGGTTTGCCTCTTTCTTTGTGTGGAGCCAGGGCCCAGGAGGGAGCTCTGTAAAGCTTTGTGTTGCTCGGACCGCCCGCCCCTACCCGAAACGTTTGGCAGGAGTCCCTGGGCCCTGAAGGAGCATTCAGACGCCTCACCCAACTGGCCGGGTCTCAGTTTCCCCATCCCAACAGCTGGGGCCCAGGAAGCCTCCCTACGGTGTGGCTGAGCCAAGGGTGAAGGTCTGGGGACACAGCAGAGTCTGGCCCTGGGTGGAGGGAGGAAAGGACGTCTTGGGGGCAGGCAGCTGGCACGGAGGTCCAGCAGGGCCGGCTCAGCCCAGAGCCAGACACCCAGTCAGCCTTGGTTCGGATGATGCCCAAACAGCCACACGTTGATGAGAATTGTTACGGGGTGGACAGCCAGCAGGAGGAATGGGCCAATCCCCAGAGACCCACCTCCCAGGCTCCGGGAGCCCGTGGGGTGGCCCAGCTAGGAGCCGGCGCCCTGCGAACAAGATGGCAGCAATTGCCATAGTAACAGAAGGCGCTCCTGGGTTGTGGGGGCGGCACCCGGAGGCCAGCTGGTGCCAGATGGACAAGCCCAGCAGAAGGCAGCCCAGTCAGGTGAAGCCCGTGCCCCCGTGCCCAGGGCGCTCCCTCCATATGCCAACCTCAACCTGGCCCTTCTCCTGGCCCTTCTCCCTGGCCGCGGCCGTGGCAGACAAGGCCAAGCCTGACTCTGGCTTGTGCAACAAGAGATAACTGCTCATGAACAAAAGGTGGCGCTGCCCTGGGCTGAGGGATCCCCGTCGGTCTGGACCCAGCAACCTCCAGCCCATGCTGGGCACCCCGAGAGAGACCGCCGCTTGGGAGAGACGCTTGCAGCGTGAACAGAAGGTTCCCGTCGCTGGGACACGCTGCTCTGCAGAGTTGGGGGAGGGCTGGGGGAGGCAAGCAGGGCAGCTGCGGCCAGTCGGGTGCCATAGGGTGCCCCCCCCCTCCGAGATTGCCCAAGTGGCCCAGTCCAGGAAGGACACAAGAAGCTGCAGCAACCGAACCACCGCTCTGTGTTCAAAGAGGTCCCTCCCCAGACAGTCTCAGCAAGACCAACCGGGAGAACTCTGCCCACTCCTGCCACCCAGCGCACGCCTCTGAGGGGCCCTCACCACGGGCACCCCCGGGCCCCACCACCCTCACCACCAAGCCCCAGAGCCTGCTCTGCTTCCCCCACCCACCCCACTGCCTAACGGGCCCTCTCACTCTGCCGACTCACACCGGGCGTGGGCACGTGGCCCCCTCATGCAGGCCCATCTCGGTAGGGCCTCAGGACCACCATGGCAGCCAGCCAGGGCCCAAAGACGCGAGGGCCTTGTCTGAGGTCACCCTGCTGGGAAATGGAGAAAAACCGGGATACATACATCCCCACCCCAGAAAGTCTGTCCCATTTCAGAGTGCAAAGTCAGAACCTCCCCCTTCCGCTGCCCTCCTCGGGGACAGGGTCCCTCTGCCTGCCTGACCTGCGAGTGTGCCCACCGCACGCCACCGCACGCCCAACCTCAGCACCAGTCAGAGCCGTGAGGGGGGGAGGGAGCTCTAGGACAGGGTCAGCAGTGAGGGACACAGAGCGGGATCTCCCAGGAAAAGGAGCCTGTGTGAGGGGAGGGTCCAGTGAATTCCTTTGGCTCTGATCAATGTGCCTTCTCTCTCTGCACATGACCCTCCTGGAAGGGGGTGAAGGAGGCCCTCCGGATGGTGAGGAGGCACAGGGAACGGCCCCATCCGTCCAGAGAACAGCAGGCTCATACCAGGAGGGGCCCTGACGGGCTGGTGGAGAGAGCCCTGTCTCAGCACCACCGTAGCCTCACTGCGAGCCTGGTCTGGCCTCAGCTTCACCTTGAAGGCCTCCCTGGCCCTTCCTCCATCCTACCCCACTCCCTGACGGCCCCCCTAAGTCCCCTCACCTGACAAGGCCTCCTCCACAGAGCAGCCTTTGTGTGGAGGCTGGGCCTGGAGGAGGGTGACCCCTCCTCACACCCCAACCCAGCAGCGGGCAGTGGTCAAGGGTCTCATGAGTGAGCATGGCTTCTCCAACCTCTCACCCACCTTCCCTAGGAGACCCCTCTGGGAACCTGCTGCCCCTCACCCCTTCCCAGACCCCCTCCTGAGAGAAATTTCTGGTCCCTTCAGTGTTGAGCCTGCACAGCTGCTGCGGGGACCTTGATCCTGGTCTCTTCCCCTGCGTCTGCCCCCCAGTCTCCTCTGCCCCGAGTGTGGCCAGAGCCCTCCGCAGATTCCCTTCACTCGCCGCCTGTCCCGGCAGATGCTCTGAGGGTCATTCTAGGCCTCAAGCACACTCCTCCTCCCTCCTGGCCTTCCCATGCGCTGTCCCCTCTCCTGCCATCTTTCAAACAGCTGCCCCTCCAGGCCGGACCTTCCACGCTCTCAGAGCACCGCTGCCCTATGTCTGCGGGACAGTCCTCTCCACACATGCCTGCCGTGATCGGGGTGTCCGCTCCTCAGGGCGCCTTCTCCCTCGGCCCTCGGTGTGGCCCCGTGGGAAGAGCGGCCTGAGATGGAAGCAGGGGTAAGGGTGGGAGTGGGGGCGACAAAGGAACAAAGTCGGGGCTTGACGTGAGCGGGTGAGAGGTGGGAGGAAGGGCCACGCACCCGGAGGATGCCGGGGCTTTGAGCCCCAGGGAGGGCCCGGGGGGAAGGAACCCAGTGCTAGACCAGGGAGGCCGGGATGTGAGACAGACTTGGAGGTGGACGCCCAGTGTGTAGGCATCCAAAGCGTCTTGCCCTCCCTGGCGGGGGCCCTGCTTCAGGTAGCTTTGGAGAGCTGCTGGGCTTACTTACGTATGGAGGTATAAAGAAAGAAAAAGAAAGTGACTCACCAAGACCCTGCGGAGAGGCCTTGAGACTACAGGTCTTTGTGGGAGCAGCCTCGTCGTTCAGTCACAGAGCTGCCAGGAGGTTTGAACCATGGACCTTATGGTTCTCAGTCCAACGCTTGCCCGACAGGACGCCTCGATGAAGACAGAGGGTGAGAGCCAGACATACTCCTGACCCTTCTTAAGACTTGGGTCTGGTGTGTGCTCTGGGACTGACCGATCCCAGTGTCCACGCCATCCAGGCTCAGATCGAGGCCCTGATGGAAGGAGCAGAAGTCGGGGTTGGGGTGCAGAACTGGAGTTCAGGGGAAGCTGCGCCAAGAGGAGTGTGTTGGAGAGTTCAAAACTTCCGGGGATCGTCGAGCTGGCTGAGAGGGAGTACAGGTGTGTGTGTGTGTGTGTGTGTGTGTGTGTGTGTGTGTGTGTGTGTTGGGGGCACTTCTGAGGGCATGACCTGGGGGACATTGTGGTCAGTGCAGTGAATGGAACCCACCGAGACTGAACCGCAGTAAAGGACATGACGGAGGAGTCACGGCCCAAGGAGAGCCTCGGCGTGAGACGTCCCACAGATGCCACCAAGGACCTTAGGGAGAAAGGGCCAGAGCTGAGGGCCGGAGGGGTCTGTGAGAGGGTGCCGTTTTGAAGATGAGAGCCAGACTGTGGGGCTGAGGAGAGAAGACACGGGCTTCCCCACAAGCACACACCCCAGAAAACCCCACTAGCAGAGGACCCTGCCTGCCTGCACCTTGGCTTCCACCTCTGGTGCCAACCACCCAGCTCTGATTTTCTCAGCAGGGCTACTTCCAGCCGTGGCCCTGGCTGTCTGGAGTTCAGGACACGGCAGAGAGGGTGGAGTCCAGCCAACTGAGGAACAGCTGACCTAGGGACTCGGTTTTTCCTTCACAGTCAGCCAGCCCCAGCAGGAGGGTGAAGGTGTTGACATTACCCACAGTCCTCTGGGGCTCACAGGGGATCTGGGAGCCAAATCCAAGGTTGACGCCTCCCTACTGTCTCTGCCTATGCCAGCCTCTCATCTCTGCTAGGGACCACCATCCTTTCTGTCTCGCCACAACCTCTCCACCCCAATCCCCATGGTGGGAGGATTCCAGAATCCCGCCGCTGGCCGGCCGCAAGCCCTCCTTTCAGGTCCACCATCCAGGCCTGGCACTCAGCCCACACCTGCCAGAGGCAGCCATTTTGCAGGCGCCAGCTACCTAAGATGGCGGCCTCCCTCCAGCCCCCCACCCCCACCCCCCTCTGCTTCCGTTCCCACCGCCAGGCTCCCACCCCGGCCTCTCTCTTTCTGAAGCCCAACAAGGTGGGGGGCCAGGCTGGGGAGCCAGGGCCAGAGGAAGCAAGACAAAAAGGACAGAAAAGGCAGCCCCTTGGCACCTCTCTCTGGCATCGGAGTCCAGCCCAGGCTGGGGGTGGGAATTGGAGAAAGAAAGTAGTGTGTTTTTATTTCTGTCCTCTTCCTGCCCCCCCCCCACCCCGCCCCGCTCATGCACACACACTTTGATAGAAACAAAATCTCTCTCCCCTTTTCTCTCCTCTGCAGCCCCCTCCCCTTTTTCTTCCTGGCTTCTAGATGAGCCTCCTGGAATGCAAATGAGCTGTATTATGCAAATGGATGCAAATAAGGCTTAACGAGGAGAAGGAGGGGGCAGAATGCCTAATGAGCAATGGCAGGAGGGGGCAGATGGAGGGTGGTAGGGATGGCCTCTCCTCCTCTCCATTCCCACAGCCTGGAGGTCTGCTGGGGTCACTGTGGCCCTCACTTATGGGAGAGTGTATAGGGCTGGGACCCAGGGTCACTGCGGCTAGCTGACAGGCCATGGAAATGGGGTGAGGGGGGGAGTCAGGATGGTCCTGGCTGCACGTGAGGGGCAGGAGAACCTGAGCTGGTGCCTACTGCACTGCTCTGCCCCCTCCCTGCCTGTGGGTCTGCTGCTCCTGGACCCTCCCGCTGCTGCTGCCATGGCGAGGGTGCAGGTCACCTACCTCCTGGTGGTGCACCCAAGAGGAAGGTCCCTCAGGGAAGACTCCCCGCCAGACCCAGGTTCTCCGAGGGGTGGAGGTGAAGGCTGCCTCTCTTTGTGCGTGGAGGGTGGGGGTTGGGGTGGCTGCCATGGCAACACTGCAAGGAACACCCACCTCCCCAACATTCGGCCCCAGAGGACCCAGGAGTTGGTGCGGAGGGGTGGGGGGGAGGATAATGGATTGACACCCCCTGATGCCCCACCACCTGGCACTGCCAGCCGGAGATGGCGGCATCAAATCCTGGAGAGAATGGCTCCTTTGTTCGGAGGCTCACGGTGTGGGGGGAGCCGGCCTGGGCACACAGAAGGGCCTTCTCCAGGCCCTGCTCCAGTGTGCCTGACTCTCCTGCTCTCTGGAGAATCCCTGTGGCCATCTCCCGGCTTCTGTGCCCTGGCAGACGGCTGTCCCCTGGCTTCTTCTCTCAGCCGCTTGCCAGAAACAGCTAGGTGCGCCTGGCCCTGTGCTGCTCCTGGAAACCTCCTCTCCAGGCCCCTGTGGGCTGGAATGGCAGACAACCCCAGCTCCCCCTGGCTTGTGTGGACACGGCACAGGCCCAGACTGGCATTTTTTTTTTCTGTGTGGGGTAATCCTCTGATCTTCACCCACCCTGCAGCATTAGGCTTGCTCCACCCGACCCAAGCAGAGGGCCTTCTAACACAGAGGGTTTGAAAGTAGAGGGCAGGACCAAGATTCAGACTCCTGGAGCTTGGCATTGCCACAAGCGACCCATCTCTTGAGGGCTTCAGTGCCTCCTCTTTTAAATGAAGGGCATGGGCTGGTGACGTCTCAGGTCCACGTTAGCTCTACCACACTGTCACATCCACAACCACGGGGCACATCGTTTCTTGTTTTCTTTTTTAATGGACCCTCGTGCTTCTGTAACAGCCGAAGCAACCTCAAGGCCAAGAAGCCAGGAAAGCCAACTGCTGTTGTCTATCCCCTGAGCCTCTACAGCCGAGTGCAAACAACTCCCACGCATGAAAAAAATGCAGAGACCTCCACTCCTGGAGGTACAGGCCTCCTCCCAGCCCTCCCAAAAGGGGTAGGCGCGGCTGCGCACTCACCGGGGCTCGGGAGCTGTCCGCGGTGCTGGAGGCGGCATTCGCGCTGGTGGAGGCAGGAGGGCGGGAGAAGGAGCGCCCACCGGCCCGGTGAGAAGCTGGAGGGAAAAGAAGCAGAAACCTTTGCAAAGAGTCGGGAAAGGGGAGAGCATGCTCTTGAAGGAAGTGTTTCCTCTCTCGGAAGACCTCCAGAGCACTGATACTACTTTGGATCTTTGTCCCGACGTGTCCTGAGTCAGTTCAGCCCTCATTTGAATTCAATTGGGAATCCCTGGGGGGAATGGAGCCAGAGTTCCCGACCTTGGGAAAGAGCTCAAGGTGAGGTGAGAGACAGAATCCCAGCCTCTACATGCCACCCTAGGTGCTATGGCTCCCGATAATAAGATGGCTAAGATACACCAGGGGAGGCACACAATCTCGCTGGTGGTATTATGGGGGTTAGGAGTTGGGCAGGGAGAGGGGCAAAGAGTGGGTTCTGGGCATGTGTGAGCAGATAGACATACACCGCTGTGGCCCAAGCCAACAGGTGAACTGGAATCAGGGGTCCCTTAATGCCAGCGGTGCCTCGGCCTTGATCCCAGACACTCTGGGACTGGACCCAGACATCAGTATTTTTTAAAAAGTTCTCCCAGTTGGCTTTCGTGCAGAACCAAGCCGGGAACCTCTAGGCTGGGTGGGGGTGAGGCGGGAATGGCATGGGTGGGGCTGTATCTTACCCACTGGGGGAGGGGGCGAGGGGCACAGCCAGGACCCCAAAGAGAGAGATAGTGAATAGGCAGAAGGACCTTCATGTCTCTCTCTCTTCTCCCGGGAAATGACCAAGTGGCCTACAGGTGACTCTGGCTTTGGGTTGGTCTTTCTGTGCTATGGGAGCTGAGATCACCTGGAGGTCATGAGGGGAAGTGTTCTCTCTACCGGGTCCCTGTGCAGAAACAGGGGGTGGGTGTGTGGCTCCCCTTCACCCAGAGGGTCCCCTGGGAGGCTGCCATGGAAGGTAAACAGCCACAATGGTTCCTTTCAGGGTCCAGACTCCAACCCTTCAGGCCAATTAGCAGACACAGCAAACAGCAATTCACTGCCTTCAGCCGCTGTCATAACAAACTCAGAGCTGCCTTAATGGGGGATTAGGGCAGAAGGGGGGGTGTCACTCGGAGCCCTGGGAGCGCCTGGGTGGTGAGAAAGGGTTCCCCCTATCTCTCACCTCTCTGGTGACTCAATTGCACCCCCTCTTTCCCTCCCGTGACCCTACTCCTCACACTCCCCAGAGCACCCACAAGAGTCTTGGTATTGTTTCTGTCTAGTCCTTCCCTCCTGTGATTCTGAAGCATTTATCAAAAGCTTTTATTTCCTAGGGAAGTCGGCATGCCCTGACTCTGGGCCAGGCAGTATATACCACTCCCTACCCCCAGCTCTCTGAGGTTCCAATAGCAAAGAAGTGGGGGGCGGGTGAGGAACAGGCAGTCTGCCTCCAGAACACTGGGGATGTGGTGGGGGGCAGGAGAGGTGAACATAGACTTTAGGGACTTGCAGATGTAGGAGAATGCAGGAGGTGGGGGGGGTGCTCTCCCACTCTGGTGGGCTTCCAGCCTCAGGACTAACACTTGAAAAGAGTAGAGATGGGGTGGGGGCGGCTTAGCTGGGAGGCTGGGAGAGAGAAGTCATGGCTTCCTCCAACCCACTGGGTGATGAAGGAAAGCGGGCACTCGGTGGGCAGGTCTCTATTTGCTTTTTACCAGTGTACCCACAACCTAATGGGTCCTTCCGCTTATAGGAACCGTGTGTCTAGACGCTTCGTGGCACCAACTTGAAGCGGTGACTGACCCAGATTGTTCTACCTGTGGCTTTCAGTCTGCCGCTCATCCACCACACCGCCAGGGCCGAGACCCACGAAGGAGAGAAGACACAATGGCTGTTCTGCAGAAACCAGGGGCAGCTCATGCCTGCCTGCCTGCCACAGCATGGGCTTCGATCCCTGCCCCTTCACAGCTGCTCAAGGCCTGTGCCTTCTCCTCTCTCTCTCTCTCTCTCTCTCTCTCCCAGCTCCCCACAGTGTGCTTCCTTGGGTCCCCAGAGGAAGTGCCTCAAGTCCAAGTCCTCAGCGATCTTCCTCTTCCGGAACCTGCTGGGGATTCAGTGTGCAGCAGGAATCTCAGCTGTCCTCGGGCAGCCTCCCACCGCCCTGAAGCAAGAGGCTGCCATGAATGCAGCGGGAGCTAACCGGTGAGCGGGTATCACCTTCGCCCTCACATCGCTCTCTCACAGCCCTTTGCTCCTCTCCCTTCCCCTTTCTGGACCTGGGGAAACTGTGGCCCAGGATGGGGGTATAAGCCATCAGGGAAAAACAAAACCAACCATGGTGACCTACTCTTGGGGGGAACCTGCCCTTGTACAGCTCCCGGATGACAGAGAATGTGCAAAGCGACATAGAAACCAATCGCCCTTTGCTTCCAGCAGGAAAGCGGGGGAGGTTGTAACCTTGGACCCCAGGACCTAACACTGACCCAGTGACCCTATGAAGCCTTCCTGAGCCCTCTTCCTTGCCCCTGTTCTATCCTGGAAGGGCTTCCTGCTGGGCCGGGCCTGGCTGAAGGAAGGGCTATTTGGCACTGGGAGGTGGGGGCGACGTGGTCACACCACTGTGGTGTCTGTCTTGGGTAAAAACCTGACCAGCCTCCATGTCTGTCCCTACAATAGGTTTATCCCTGTGCCCATGTGCAGCCAGAGAAGCCCCCTTCCATCACCTAGCCTCCTACCCACCAGTCACTCATCCAACTCACGCCCAGCTCCCCACCCTCACCACAGCCACGCCTACCAGGGCCACACACCTGCCAGACACAAGCCTTCACCCTACACCCTCCTGGACCCCAGTCCCTCTCCCATGGAAATGCTTGTTTTGTGAGCCTAAACCCACAGCCTAGTAGTTCCCTGAGACAACCCCCCACCCACCTCTCTCCATAGCTCTCCTTTGGAAACCCTGCCCTTCAATGTGCTTATAGGATATAACAGCAAGACTCTAAACCCATGGGGGTCAGGAAATACAGGCTCAGTCTCAGGGGGATGAACCCTAGCAAAGCCCAAATAAGAATTCTCCGCCAGCTACATGAAAGGTTTAAAAAAAATTTTTTTAAGCTTTATCTTTCTAGATGCTTCACAAATGTAGCCCCTCACCCCTGTGTGTGCCCTATCTACCCCTTGGGCCCAAGCTTTCTCTCCCAGGTCTTTTCCTCCCTCCCTAACTCACCCCCTCTTCCTTCCTGGACCCCAGACTCCTCCCCATAGCCCTCCACAGGGCCAGGGAAAGAGGAGTGAGGAACGCTCTAGCAACTCATCTGGGCCTGTGGTTCCCCATCTGTAAAATGGGCTTAGGGACAGCGACCTCATAGTTTCAGAGGCTCAAAGAAAGGCAGAAAAGGTTAGTACTCTGGCAGCCTTGAACGCATAGTGTTACAACCCCACTCCCTCCCGTCTTCCCTGGACCTGTCCTCACACACCTTTCCTCCAGGACCCTCCATAGCACACAAAAGGGGCCCTTTCTGCCTTCTTCAGGACCTCTAAAGGCTGGAGGGGGGGGGAGGGGGGGCTGAATGCGTGAGTTTCTCTGAAGGCCCCTGCTATTGAATTAGGGTTCTCCAATATGTCTCCCTCATCATATGCGACTGACGCATAATCATCTTCCAGCGGTAAAAACCAGTTCCTGGAAAGAAATGTGAAGGTTACATCAGAAACCGGAGTCGGTAGGAGGTCATTGTGTCCAGGCCTGCTGCCTCCTTTTACTCCCTTCTGACCCTTGTCCTGGAATGCTGTGGGGGGGGGGGGGTCCACAGAAGGGGATAGGAGGAGGCTCTCAGTACAGAGCCCCTTCTTGCCAGCTGGGGCCACGGTTACTTTTATCCCACAAAGTAGCTCTGGAACCAGTCTCCTCTCTCGGCTGCACCCAGAAACTCTGGCTGCAAATATTTGGGTCAGAGCAAATAAGTGCATTCCTTTATGGAAGCTTGTGTAAGCTGGAGTTCTTTGCTGGCCCCGGGGGCGGAGGGGGGGGGGGCAGCGGGGTCAATACGAAACAACAGGTCCCCTGGTGTGTGAGTTCTTCAGAGCTCTACTCCCTGGGGTCGTTTGTTCTTCTGGGAAATGATTTCCTAGAGTGAGGGTGGGGTGGGCTGGGGTGGGAAAGGTGTCTTGTGGCCAGCCAAGACAAGCTGACCAGGGCAACTGATTGAGACATCAGACTCAGGGTCCTGGACTGGTAGGAAGGCAGTATAGGATGGAGAGCACCTCCCATTGGGAGGGAGGTTTCCAGCCAGCGGCCACCTGGTCCTCATTTGGGGCACCTGGACCTCACTGGTACCTCCAGCCTTGGTCATTCTGCAAGCCACCCTGGCCACCCTGTGGCTTCGGAGAACCAAACCATGACCAACCTCCTCAGGTGACCTCCCCAGGTGGCCTCGACCACTGTGGACAACGTGCTGGCAAACTGTCGGCTGACTCCAGCCACTGCCCTCCAAGGCCAGGACGCTTGGAGCCGCTCGCCCAGCTCTGCCCACTCCGGAAAGGCCTCATCCTGAGAAGTGACCACAATGCACCCCGCCCCCCTTGCCAACTGCGGCTGGCTCGGCCCCCCGGGAAGAGCTGAGGCCGTTCCAAGCTCAAGTGAAATGGGGCCGGGACTCTCCTACCTGCTGCTGGGTCAGCGGTCGCCTCTACTGGTGCGGGCTGGAAGGCAGGTGGCCGCCGCGTCCTCTTCGTAGGTCCTGGCCGCTTGAGCCCAGAGTCAGGCCTCCTTGGCCTGTCCGCCCTCCCCGTCCGCCCGTCCCCGCGCGGCCGGCTCCCCCGGGGCCCTCTGCGCAGTGTATGGGGTTATTTTTACTTTCGGTTATCTAGCTTTATGAAGACTTCACACCACTCATACAGCTAGATAACCAAAGATAACAACCAACCCCGCCTGCTGGCTGCCGCCTCCGCTTCCACGCAGCCTCGGGGGCTGCCGCTGCCGCGACGCCCGCCCCAGGGGGATGGGGCCTGGGCTCCACGGGTTTGGGGTGGGGGCACACCGGGAAACGGAGACCGAGACCGGAAAAAGGTGCAGAGACTCAAGACAGAGGCCAGAAAGGGCGCGTCGGCTCGTGGCGTCGAGGTCCTGCGATCCCCCCTCGGACCCAGGCCCCAAAGGCTGCCAGAAGCCCCGCATCCTGCTCCCGCAGCGCCCGGAGCGGGCGGGAGCTGGTCTAGGGGCTGACGGGGTCCGCGCGCTTTCCGTGCCACGCGGGAAGGCGGAGGGGACTGAGGCGGAGGCCCTGGTGCCTTCCCGGGGATCCCGGGCCCCTCCGCGGCTGACCAAGGGCATCCGCCAGCGGGCGCGCGAGCCGCAGCTGCAAGCGGAGCCCGAGCCCGGCCCGGGCAGGGCGGACAACCGGACGGCGCTGCGACCTCCGGCGGGACCGACCCCCAACGGCGCCCGAGTAGGAGATGGGGCAATTTCGGAGACTCCCAACGGGAGCGGGGCCCATGGGGATCGGTAGAGAGGCGACCCCCGAGACTCCCCAAGGAGAGAACTGGGGAAGACCCCACCCCACCGGGCTGCGGCGGCGGAGCCCCGCGGAGAGCCGGCCGGCCGGCGCTGGGCGGTGACCACGGTCCCCGGCCCGGCCCCGAGGGCCCCCCCGGAGAGGCAGATGGCTTTGCACAAAGAGGACCAGAAAGCACTAGGGCGGTGGGGACGGCCGGGGGTCTGAGGCGAGAGGAGGGGGTCCCTGGGGCGCGTGGGGGTCCTGATCCGGGAGAGATGCTGACCAGGGGAAAGGCCCCGGGAGAGAGCCACCCCCGGCAGGGTTCCCGGGGCTCGCGGGCCTCGGGGAGGACGCTGGAGTCCGCGGCGCCAGCTCGCCGCGTGCCCGCCCGAACGCTCACAGCGACCCCGGTGTCCGGCGCAGCCTCCTCTCCCGCGCGGTCCTCCGGGGCCCTTCCCGTCCGAGCCCAGCCAGGGCGCCAGGGTCCAGCGGGAGTCCGGGCGGCCCGCAGCCTCCGCCCGGCGCGAGAGCGGACGGAGCAGCCTTGTCTCTCTGGCTCCCTCCTCGCTCGGGGCCGCCGCTCTGGCCCCGGCGCGCTCCGGCTCCAGACTTTTCATTCATCCTTTCACGCTCCCTCCCCAGGTCAGCCTCTGATTGGTTCCAGCGAGTCTGACGTCACCACCTCGTCCCCCGTCGGCCCCGCCCCTCCCCCGGGCCCCGGGCCTGCTCGGGCGCGCAACTGGGGCGCCCCTCCCCCGGCTCCCCCTACCCCCGCCCGGAGAATGGGGAGCCGGCCGGGTGTCCGTGGGCTGATTCTCAGCCTCCCGCCGCCTCACCCCAGCCCTGCGCCCGCCGCCCGACTCCGATCCGACGTCGTCGGCGGATTTGATCCGCGGCCGCGCTGGGTTTTGTCCTTCCTACATCTTCCGTTTGTCTCTGGGCTACACCCCTGCAGGCCCGAGGTGTCCAGGTGGGAGAGCGAGTCCACGCCTTTCGGAAAGATGCAGGCGCCTGGAGAAGCTCCCCTACCTGCTGGCTGCCCTCTAGCTCTCCTTCGCGTGTCACGCGTTCGCGTCTCCCCCGTCTGTGATCCTAGTCCGAGTGAGGGAAGCTTTGGAATTCTCAATGAGAAAACGCTTGCGGAGGTGAGAGGGCCGAACGCTGGCGGGGCCTCCCTGCCCACCTCGCAGAAACCAGAAGAACCTGTCGGCCTGTGCCGGGCACCAGCACCCCGAGCGCCGAGGCCGGGGAGGAGCAGCCAGCCTGCCACCAACCGGCGCGAGCTCCGCGGATTCCGCCCCAGCCCAGAGGCTCCCCGGGCTCGCGCCTTCTCCTCGCCCCGAGCGCTTTCCACCGACCCACCGCAGGCCCAGCAATTTCCCGGCCTCTTCCAGCTCCGTGTGCCTGGAGAAGGGAGGAAGACGGATCACCCCAACGCCTCGCCCACCCCCCAGCAAGTTTCGGAATCCCGGCCTTTCGGGATAGAGCTTCCCGCCTGGCTCAACCCGCGGCCTCTCTCCTCGCAGAGAAACCCAAAAAATCCGGCTCCATGGAGTGGAATTCCGACCCATAGCGCTCCTACAGGGACCGCTATTAGTATGCAGTCCCAGCCTAGGACGGCCCGGACCACCCTGAAGCTCCTCTCTCATCGGAGCCGGGATCGCCGCGGACCAGAGGCAGTACCTGCCTGGGAGCAATTAGAATTCGCGCTGGCCCAGTCAATGCTGCCGCCAAGGCACCGACCAGACCGCTGCGTTTTGCCTCTCTCCATTCTCTTCCTACACCGGCCACTCCCCACCACCCTGGACTCTGGTTCCTGGAGCCTGTCCTGATTAATAGGAGTCATCTCTTAAAAGCAGGGACTCCTGCATACTAACTCATGGAAGCCCTTGTGGGAACCTGGGTTGGCCACCAGACCTGGCGAAACTGTTTCATCCACCCCAGGCCCAGTGTGGTTGGCACAGCCCTGAACAATGCCTGAGCTAAAAGCTATTTGGCTTAGCAATGCTTTCAGGTAGAGTTCCTCCTCAAAGGTTCTGGAAGAGTGTCTCAGGATTATCACTGCTGCTGGTGGTGCTGGCAGTGTGAAGATGGGGGGACTTGGAAAGAGGGGGAAGTCCACCGGCTATCTGCTTCTCTCCCAGGATTGTAGCAGAGGGGTGCGGTGAGAAGGTAGGGTGCCCCCAGGTATCAGTGCTTGGGGTGGTGCAGGTTGTGTGAACCCCTAACCTATATGGGGTCTCAGGTCCTTTCCTCAGGGGGAAAGACGGCTTCTCTGAAGCTTGCATGGGGTCACGCCATCCCTCTCCCAAAACTGACCCTATTGACCAAGTGTCCACTCCCTACCTCCTCATTTTCTCATGACCCCCATTCACTTTCAGGGGCCTCCATACCTCAGAGTGAAGTTCAGTGGGGAAGGAACATCAGGGTCCTGTCTGTCAGGTGCAGAAAAGCAGAATCCTCTAAACACATCCCTACAGATGGTCCTTCCCTGAAGGCATGCTGCTAAATGCATTCCCAAAATGGATCCCAGAGGAAATGAACCCTCAGACTCCACAACGACCCCTCCCCCCAGCTGCTCCCGGTGGTACACTGTCTCATCCCCTCAATCCATCCCCTCCAGAGACACCCAGCAAAGCTACCTGTCCACACCACCAGCTCCCCCTGCACACATCTCCCCATTGCCCTCCCATGATGTTCCTGAAAAGCACCTTCAGCACACCTTTCTCTGCTTTCCTTCCTGCTCCCTTAAGCCAGCATCTGAGCAGCAGGGACTAGTCCATAAGAAAGAGCTGCCTGTCCTGAGAGGCTCTCCCCTCCCCTTGCTTTTTTTTGTCAGCACTTTCTGAAGTCCCTTGCCTTCTGTGGGGTCCAAGTTTATCTCCAGGTCCCCTAAGCCTGGTCTGGACTAGGCTGGGCCTCTGTTCTTCCAGCCCTTGCTGTTGCTCTTGGGGAAGGAGGAGGGCGGAAAGGCACCCCTGCCCAAATTTGGACCCAGGTGAACATGCTCACAAACCAAGGCCGAGAGAGAAGTGGGCAGGTGTAACTAGCTTCTGGAAATACCTTCACTTCCCCCAAAGAGCGTGATAGTTTGTTCCCCTGCTTCTGGAAGTGATTTAAGTCCCTTAGCCAAAAGCGAATCCACCTGTAAGGAGGAGAGATTCTCAGGAAGGAAAATGGATGTGGATCCAAGCTGTCCTCACACTACCCATGTGGAATCTCTCCCCTGCCCCCCTCAGCCCCAGAGGCCTGAAGAAGTCTGCTTTCGTTGGCTACTTTTGATGGGATGGACGTGGTGAAAACCCATCTCCCAGGCTCCTGCCCAGGGGAGAGAAGAAGAGACCATCTCTCCTCTCCATTTCCCTTTCCCTGGGGAAGGGACCATCAGTTCCTGCCACCCTAAAGGGAGCAGAAAAGTCACCACCGGGAAGGAATTGGGACTGGTGTGTATACAGCTGAGTTGTTTTCCTTGAAAAAGAAAAGAAAGAAACTGCCGTGTCCAGTGTCCAGGGTGTCAAGGAGAGGGCCAGTCCCTCAAGGCAGGGGCCCTTCCATGGAGGCCTGTGTCCAGGTCTCTCCCTCCACGCCTTAACCACAGCGGGTGCACAGTAATCATTCATTGTTGCCTTAGTTAATGGAGGTGAGTGGTGAGCGTGCCTGTGTCTGTGTGCGCATGCGTACACACGCGTGTGCTTGGCGTAGATGGATGGGTGGGGGTTTGCCATGTCAAGGGAGAGTTCGGGCGAGGAGGATGAGCGGTGGCATGGGTTTGTGGAGCCCAGGGTTTTGGTGCGTGACTGTCTGTAGTTCCTTCAACGGAAGGAGACCCTTCCACTATCCAGCCTTCGCTACAGCCGGCCTATAAGGGGCTAACACTGTGGATGTGGGCAAAATGGGGGCATGCGATCCCCCCTTCTGTGTTCAGCTTGCCACAAGAGCCTCCCTCTCCCTAGGAAAGTCTCCCCTCTAAAGGAACTGGACCTTGCTGCTCCTTAATCAAGAGGCCTTCCAGAGGAATCCTGCCTGACTGGGAAGCGCACATCAGAGCACTGCTGGGAACCAGAGCCTGTCAGTGCCTCGATTCACCTAAGAGCCCAGCCGCCGCTGCCACCAGCACCAGCACCACCTCCACCACCAGCACCGCCCCCTGGCCACCACCACCAGTGCTCGGCTCCTTCCCACCCCATTGTCTGCGTGTCAGAAGAGGATCCTATGGAGAAAAACCTGGCCTGAATTCTGCTCCCCCCGATGCAGCACTGGGGACAGAATTCGACAATTCTGGTCCCAAAATACATTTCGGTATGAAACCACTCTCTGGAAATATTCAGATAATTGAATAAAAAGCACCCCCCCTCCTTGTTTCAATTATCAGCTTAATTTGCCTTGAAGACAGACACAGATGAAAGCCGAACCTGCGGGGTGGGGGGAGTTCTGGGGTAGATGTTGGTTTTTTTGCTTTCAGACTTATAGATACACCGTTCTGGTGAGTGTTGTTGTGCATGTGTTTCTGGGTTGTTCCAGGATGTTCGCATTGTCTGGGGGATAAGGACTGGTGAAAACAAGAATCGGCAGTGTCAAGACTGAGGCTGTGTATTCGGGCAGGCTGAGGGGACTAGATCCCCCCAGCGCGTGCCCCCCACCCCCCAAGACCCAAGCTGAAGGTTTTCATCCCTGCTATTTCCCAGCACCCTTCTCTCCCTACCCTAAAGCAGCCATGTGGGGGGCTGTTTCCTCTCCTTGTGAAGCCAGCATTGAAGATCCCTCAGGCCTGTCTAAGCACTAAGCACAGCCTCCCCAGCCTGCTTCCAGCCTACCTTCTCTCCAGGAAGCCCCACGCTCCTCCCTCTGCCTCGGGGAGGTGAGAACAGGGTGACCAAGAGAGTAGATGGTCAGTGGCCTCATCCGTTCAGGTCCCTTGGACTGTGTGAAAAACCCCTGGAAAGGGGCAAGAGTGGGAGTGGGGGGTGGGGGGGGTGCTCCGATCTGTCCATGTAGGGGAATGCATTGGCTGGCATCCCCTGAGTTATGGCCCCCAGTGCCATCTTGCCCTTCCTGCTCTGACACACTCATTCCTCACAATGGGGACCCTCCAGACCCCCACTCACTGTAACCACACTCCAGCCACCTCTCCTTCCACTTCTCTTCCCCCCAGCAGCTGGCCCCCTCTCTGCCCTCAGGAGCCTAGAGGAGAAGGGGAAGAGAGTTCCCTGTCTGCCCAATTTCTCTCCTCTCTCAGAGCAGCCTACCATCCCCATTTTGCCCTCCTGCTGCCTCTGGTCTCCTTGTCACTGACTAGACAGGGTCTTCCTGCCATCCTGGGAGACAAAACGCAGGAGATGAAGGGGGGGGACACGGAGGCCAGGAGGAAGCTCAGATAAAGCAATGCCAGCTTTCTCTTTCCTTCCCCCCCTCCCACACCACCATCAAACATGAACAAACAAGGAAATAAATACCCCAACAGTCGAGAGTGGCCACCCGCAGAAGCAGAAGAGGACCCCTGGAACAAATGAGTTGCTGCTTCTTGGAGGCCCAGCTCCTGCCAAGGAGATCACAAAGGTTAAAATGCTTGAGTGGTCCCAGTCCCCTTTCTTCAAGCACCCCCAGCCTCCCAGTCACTCTCTCTCTTTAGCCTTCCCTCCCTACACCCCACCCCCTCTGATGCTTACAGACCAGACAGGCCCCCTTCTCCAGTTTCCAGGCCTTGTGGCTGACCAGGGAGATACTGACTAAAAGGAAAAGCTGGACACAGAGAAGGCAGGGCCTCAGCCAGCACCTCTCCAGATCCACCTCTCCCTCACAACCTCCCTCCCCATTCATCCCTCCCCCAGGGTCTGCACTCAGCCTGTGGGGGAGGGGATGCCCTGATCCTTCTGACCCCCACCCCATCCTCTTAGAGATGGTCTACCAGGGAGGGGCTGGGGTCAGGACTCCTCGGACTGCACTGTAACCTGGAAAGTGCTCTGAGGGTGTCCATTCTGCTGGCCCACCGCCTTTCTCCACCCACTTGGAAGACGGAGACCCTGAGGGGGAGGGACCGTGACATCTGTTGTTCCCACTGGACTTATCACCTGCCCGTGAGTGAGTGGCATTGGGGAGCCATAAAGATGTGTCCTGAAGCTATCCATCGCCCTGCCTTCCCCACCTCTCCTACACAAAAGGTGCGAATATGAATTTCTATTCCTCTTACTCATACTGTGGGTATGGACTCTGGTATCAACACTTCATAGTCTGCCCTTCCTAAATTGTGGTTTAGGGAAATTGTCTATCACAGGCGATCCGGCGCCTAAAATACTGAGGAGAGAGAAAGAGAGAGACGCAGAATGTAAGTTGGCAAATCCTTTTCCCTCAAACTCAATCCCACGGAGCTTGGGGGAAGGAAGGAAGGAAAAGCAGGGGGCCGTTGGTTTCAGAGACGAGACCTGCATCTCAGCCTGATTTCTAGCAAGCTGCCTTGCATGGGCCCATCCACTGCTAGCACACATACACAGACAGCAGAGCGTCATGGCATCCCTGGGACCAGCTTCACTTTTCCGAAGAGGATGTCTCAGCCCCAAATTGCCAGCTTCATGTCCAAAGACCATGCCACCTGCATGCCCACCCGAATCTGCCCACAGCCTAGAAGATGCACAAGGGCAGCTGGGGGAAATCTCCTCCCACCTGAGTCAAGGAGGGTTCAGGGCAGCTAAGGCAGCTGCCTGCGCCTCCCCTCATGAAAGACACACAGTGCCCAGGAAGTGGAGTGCCAGGAAGGAGCATGTGTGTGGCCCTGTCATGGCTGGCCATCTCTGCCTGTCTCTCCCAGGAATCTGACCTCTGGAGTCTTGCTCAGCTCCAGCCTTCACTCTCCCATCCCCATATCAGTGGGTCTCCCTGAAAACTCAGTGTTCCTGCATGGGGGGGGGGGGTGGCAGAAGGGAGAATGAGGCCCTCCTTTATCTATTGCCCCTGGGCTTCTTTACAAGGAAACCAAATCTCCATTAGGAGGGTCGGAAGCCTGCTGATGCCTCCCCCCTTCTAGATCCTGGGCCCCTGCCTCCCAAGACCTGATAGCCTTTAAGTCCCCCTAATGCATTTCCTACCTGTCGGTTGGGTTGGAAGAGAGAGGAGAGGAGCAAGAGAAGCGGAATTGAAGCAATCTCAAGCCTCTATTGCATTTTGGGGGAGCATTTTTTCCAATTCAAGTTGGCACCTTTCAGGATAATGCAGCCCCACCCCCACCCCTAGCACCCTCCAACCTTGTCCCCCATGGAGAGACGAAGTCCAGTCTCCTCTGGAGCAGGGAGAGATGGGGAGCTGGGGGAGCGACAAGGTCAGGCGCCCAAATTCCGAACCATTTTCCCTCTTCCCTCCCATCTCTACTACAACCTGCCCGCCGCCACTGCCGCCTCCGCCTCTGCCGGCAGCATTAAGATGTTGGCTGTGTCTGGTGGGGAGAAGGGAGGGGCGCACTAATAGGATCAGTAGCACCGTGACCCTAAAGCCCCCCTGGTCCCATTGACAAACTTAGTGAGCTGTCTCCTGCCACCGGCCAGCAAAGGGGCTGGGGGAAGGAGGAGGGGGCTGCGTCGAGACCGCACAGGGGTGGCTGGCACGGGCACCTGCTCCAGTTCAGCTGTCTGTGTCCTCCATGCCTGCCTCCTCCCCCCCGGGGAACCCCCTAATTTTGGACGCCCCCCCATGATGGCACCAGCCTCCATGAGCCAGTTGACAAAGTAGGCAGGTGAGGGGAGCCCTGGCTGATTTTAAGAGACCCCTTCCCAACCCTGTGGTCGGAGGGGGCGGGCGAGGGTCCTGGCTGACCGACTGGCCACTTACCCGGCTGCTGCGAGCGGCGGCGGCTCTGCCTGGCTCTCCGCTCTCCCCCAGCCGCTGGTGGCGTGGCGGCTGCAGCTCCGATGACGTAGCACCCATCTGTCCATTCAGGAATTCCGCTTGCCTCTCTTTCTTTCTCTCGCTGCTCGCTCTGGAAAGGCAGCAAAAAGGAGGGGTGCAGCCCCTGCTGCCAAAATCACTGTCCACTCTCTCTCTGCGGAAGCCAAGCCCCCTCCTTCCTCCTTCCAGTGCCGGTGTGGAGGGGCCTCCGTGGACTCCACCCCTGCTAACCTGGAGCGGGAAAAGGGGCCGAAGGAGAGAGATTGTTCATTTAGACCACCCCACCCTCCACCTCTTGCCAAAGGAAGCAAGAGGACAGGTCTGGGAGAATTCAGAGACTTCTACCCCCAGGCCCTGCATCCTCCCTCCTCGGAGTCCCGCTTCACAGGAGGATGTGTGTTTTGGGGTGCAGAATCAAGTTGAGTAAAAGAGACCTGAGTTGGCTATTTTGAGGCTGGGGGTTCAGTTCCCCGTTCCCTCCAACGCCTCCCTGCACTGCATCCCTCTCATCCGAATCCATCACCCATTCCCCACCTCAGTTGTAAAGGTTGGAAGGTGAAGGCTGAGAGTTAGGGGGGAGGGGTGGGGTGGGGGAGGACTAACCCTGAGAAGTCTAGACAAGGGAGGAGGAGGAGGAGGAGGAGGAGGAGGAGGGGTGAGACCACAGGCTCAGAGTGGAAGATAAATTATCTTGTTCTAAGAGCAGGGAGAATGATTTGGGGGTTGGTTTCCAGGGCTGGGGTCCTGATACTTGGTGGAAGCTGGGGGCTCAGAAGGGCACAATGGTGGGGTCTCTTTTCTCTCTCCCCCACCCTCAGCCCCTCCCTTTCACTCCCTCCCACTCTCCCTGGCCTGCATGGGAACCCTGCCCCGGCCGACATGACAGACAGCAGGCCTGCATGCTAATGAAGTTTGTCTCAAGTTCATTGTCAAAGCCCCCCCCCCTTCCCCAGGGTCTCCCCCCCCTCTCACACACAAATCTCCCTCCAACTTTTGTCCCACGGACCTGGAGGCCACTTGAGTTGCTGCTGGCTGGATCCCCTCTCTGCCCCTCCCCCACTGCTTTTAGTCTCCTCTCACCTCCCTCAACTGGGGGGGCCCTCTCCTCTTGGGGTGCCTTCCCAGTCGCTTTCTGATAAAGCCTTCCCCCGTGCTCCCATGGTAATGGAAGGTCCCTCCCGCTTAGGCTGGGGATCCGGTCCTTGCTTCCCTCACCCCCAGGCAGGAAGACTTTGGGGATGTGGGGGAAGGCAGCAGAATCCAGCCCCCCCATTCAAGGTTCCCAGCCCCCCCCAGTATAGCCCCAATTCCCCCTCCCCCAAGCCTCCATTCTGATGACTCCCTCTCCCTCGATTACATCTGCTTCACTAGCTCAGAAATAAAGATCCTTTGAGAGGAATTTTGCCACCACCACCACCACCCCCAGTTCCCCACCTCCTCCCTCCCCCTCCGCCCTGGACCAGGACTCCCGTCCTCCGTTCTCACCGGCTGGAAGACATTGAGCCCCTTGTCTAGGGAGCTAGGGAGTTGGTGGGAGGGGGTGCCCGTGGAATGGGGGGTCCTCTCCATCTCTGGGACGTGTCCAGCAATCCAAACCTGTCCCATTGTTCCTACAAACCTCTTCATATTGGCACCACCCTCTGGAGTCCGCCTCCCTCCTGGTAACCATGGGACAGGGGGGAGGAACTGGAGGAGGACCCTGTGCTCACCCCACCCCTCAATTCCCGGGAAAGGAGGGAGGGGGAGAAAGACATTTAAATCCACCCCCCCTCATTAGCCAGAAAGGAAGGAAAGGGGATAATTATAATTAAAAGCAGACAGCTGTGGATTACGTCTTTTATGTTCCTCCAAGCTTCCTCCCCACTTCTGCCATCGTCCCCCTAAACTCGGTACACACCCTGCACACACCCCTCCGCCCCACTTCCCGTGGGAGTGGGGGGTGGGCTAGGAAACTTAGGGGGGCAGGGGTGGGGGGCTGGTTTAGTGGGGGAGACACCACTTCCTCTTCCACTTATCCTTCTCAGCGGGGTTTGGGGGAGCCTCTCCCTCTCCCCCACAACCTGGGTCCCACAACCTGGGCTTTGTAGGAGGTAGGGGGTACACCATTGATGATCGACCATTCAGTCACTGGAGGGGGGGAGGGGAAATCTTTGATATTCTTAACAACACTAATAACTTATTCATCTCGAGAGTGAGAATAGGACTTAGATGGGATCCGGAATGCTTTCTCAGCCAGCCATTTCTTTCCTGGCGCCTTGGAGTGGCCTCAAAGTCCAGGCCAGGTAGCTGCCCGCCGCCGCCGAGGAGCTGGGAGCCTCACAACAAAGACAGGCTCCTGGGCACGGAGTCCATATACACTCCACGACGCGCACACGGACACATCACATCGGCCTTCTCATTTTGGGGGTAGTGTTGCTAGGCCGAGCTCTGCTAGCCTATGTATTTATAGAACTTGATCATAGGCCAGAACAGCAGGGTAATTATAGCATTATTAGCATATATGCAAATCAGGTAACCTATATAGGCTGAATGGAGGCAGATTATTATTTATTTCTCTCCCCCTTTCTCCTTCCCCGGTATCAGCCCTGGCTCCTCAGAGCGGCACACCAGCAATTATCTGACATTATAAGAGGGGGTTGCAGCCCTGGGGGAGGGGGGCTGAGGGGAGTAGGGCAGGAAAAAAAAAAAGCCTGCTGGCGGGGGTTTTATCTCATTTTACTCAATGTTATTCTGGGAAGAGTGGGGAGGGGCTCAGTGAGCAGTCTTTGAATTAACAAAAGGGGGCGGGGGAGTGTTCTGCGGAGACAGAGACCTGAAAACAGAGCCCAGTGAAGCTAGAGATGGAAAGAGGCAGAGAGACAGTTGCCCCGGGGCATGGGAAAGGCAGGGGCAGTCGCAAGCTCACACAGAGGCTGCCGGAATCCAAATTGGGAGAGAGAGCCAGCTGGCATCCCTCCGTCTCTCCCTCCCTCTCTCTGGAGGCAGGACTGACCGATGCGCTTTCCAAGGCTGCTGGGGCTTGGGGTCCTGGCCTCTCTAGGACCTGCTGACTCAGAACCTCTCACAGCCACAAGGACCCCAGGCTGGCTCCCTCCCCCGTCGTCCACTCCTTCCCCTCTTCCTGTCCTGACGCCCGCCCTGTAGATGGTCCTGGGGACTTACGCAGGGGCTTTGGCCATTGGCACGCATTGCAACCACAAGGACAATGTCCGGACTTGAGACCTTTCTTTCTGGGTCACTCTGGCCCAGAAAGAAAGGTTTGTGCTCCACAGGGCTCTGGTCAGTCTCCAGTTCTTCGGCTAGAGCTGGGGCGGGGAGGGCAGTCTCTGTGAAGTCCCTCTCCTTTCAGACTCCCTCATGTCTGCCAGATCCCTGGGCGGGTGCTGGGACCGCTACATGTCCCTCCTTCTTGTTCCTAGATTCACCGGACGGAGCTGGGCACCCCTTCTTCTGCCTGGGTTAGGTGGGGTTCTGAGGGCTCCGGGCAGCCAAGGGGCAGCCACTGGAATTCCAGAACTTTGCCCACCCCTCCACTCACAAGAGGCCTCTAACCTACCTTCACCCCCCCCACCCAAGATGAAGAGTGGATCACAGGGGTCTCTATCTTTGTTTACCCAGAGGCCCTTGTCAAGGACCAGCTTCCAGGTGGGGCTTCAAAGGTCTCCCTCTAAGCCCCTAATCAGATAGTGGCAGTCTCCCTCTATCTCCTCTGGGGACAAATGCCAAAGTGGGGTGTGTTTGGGGCAGAGAGAACTCCTG
>PVJH01008685.1:0-83836 GCA_004026705.1 Nesogale talazaci | reverse complement strand
AACAAATGTCTGGAGCAATCAGCTTGAAGCCTTGCATGGCTCATCTTGGTTAGATGAGCTGTATTTATCAAACTGTGTTTTTCTTTCACGAAATTGACACTCAGCAAGCTGAAATGTTTACTCCTTAAAAAACAAAGAGCAAACCCACGATTGTTAAATGAAACAATATGGCTGGTCTGAGAGTTCAGTTGGCAGAATGCTAAAAATGAAAAAAGAAAGGCCTGGAATTTGGAGATTGCCAAGGTGGGGAGGGTAAGGGAGGCAAGATAAAGCAGTGCACTAGGACAGAGCTTGGCACACTTTTGAGATGGAAGAGTCGATCCTGTCCATCACAACAACTTAATTATTCAAGAGCCATAAGTATATTTTTACAAACAGATGAAATCACCATTCTCTGCATAATAACTTTTAGAAAATTCCCATTTTACTGCAGATCCACACGATGGACTGAAAGAGTCATGCATGACTCTCAAGCCACAGTGTGATGAGCCCTGTTGATGGGTGTTAGTTAACTTGGATAAAATGGAAATCAGTGGTCCACGGGAGAGAGGAGAGCAATCAAGGAGTGGGTGAAGGGTAAACTATTAGATGATTTGAATGCTAGTTTAAACTGTTGAATACAGATTTGTTGATCTGAAATGTAAACCCTTATAATACAAATTTTATTCAAAAATGAAAGAGATGCGCAATGCCACTTTTCATGGTTATGTCGTATTATATCTCTGTATTCAGATGTGGTAGCACCAGCTACGCATCTGTTTCTGTCTGCACTATTGCATGCCTTGCAGAAAGCACACATTCCCAGAACAGACCTGCAAGGTGGCAATGCACCAAATCAGGCAAGCAGGACAACTAACTTTTTTTTTTTGCATTATTTTTTTTAATTTTAAAAACTTTTTTTATTGTCTCTAACAATGTACTATACTAGATTTTGTATACAGAAAAACATTCAAAAACAATAATAAGAGATGAAAGCAAAAACA
Source organism: Nesogale talazaci (assembly GCA_004026705.1). NCBI lineage: Eukaryota > Metazoa > Chordata > Mammalia > Afrosoricida > Tenrecidae > Nesogale > Nesogale talazaci. Next base: position 82,853 of record PVJH01008685.1, on the reverse strand, counting down.
TACCCAAAAAAAACTAACAATAATAAAATAAAGCAGAGGCAACCCTTAATAGAAAAGGAAGTAGAAAATATTTAAAAACCTGGACCAAATATAAAATGGGTAAAAAGAGAAACCAAATGACAAGTTGTTAAATCATTGCATTTTCAATGATTCACTTTGCAATGTCCTCTGCAAGGCTCTTCATATTCCTCATCCTTGGTCAGAGGAGATTCACTCTTGCATTCCCTCTACCCCACCCTCTCTCCATCCCTCCAGCAGCTCCTATCCAACCACTGGGCTGAAGGGGCACAACCATCTTGGTCTCTCCACATCCCCAGCTCCCCTTTCCACTAGTAAACCCACTCCAGCCCATCTGGATTTGTGGGGTAGAGTTGGGACCATGATGGTTGGGAGGAAGAAGGCTTCAGGAACTGGAGGAAATTTGTATGCATCATCCCCTTTACTGGTCTGTCTCCTCCCCGTGACTCCCTTGTAAAGGGGTAACCAATTACCCACCAGTGGGCCTTAGGCCCCCTTCCTCCTTTCCCCCTCATTCGTAGTGATGAGATTCTTGTTCTTTGATGCTCAATACCTGCTCCCTTCGGCCCCTTTTGATCACACATGCTGGTGTGCTTCTTGCATGTGGACTTTGCTGTTTCTGCGCTGAATGGTGTCTCGGTTATCTCCGAGAGTCCAAACATTCAATCATTTGGTAGCAGGGCACCATCGTTTCTCCTACTCTGCTTGCCTCTGTATCCATTTGTCTTCGGCGATATTGGAAGTCAATTGGTCCATTGATTTTAGTTTTTGTTCTTTGATGCCTGATGCCAGATTGTTTCAGCACCTCATGATCGCACAGGCAAATGAGCTTCTTCTATGGCTCATGTTATGACATAGTCCTCAATGAGCACAGTGATATGTGTGTTTTGCCTAGACTTTCCACCACCATGTGGCCATGCTGGCTGTTATGTTTCTTCTGTGTGGGTGTGGTCTCTTCCCAAGTAAATGGTCTATTGTTTATTTTCAGGCTTTTTTAAGACCCCAGATGATACATCCTATGATGGCTGAGCACCATCAGTTTTCTTCACCACATTTGCTTGTGCACCCATTTTACTTCAGTGATCGTGTTGGGCCAGTGAGTCGTGAGGAATACCAGATTCATATAACGAAGCATTCTTGCATTGAGGGAGCATCGGGGTGAGGGTCCAAGGTCCATTTTGCTACTAAAGTACTTGGCCTATAGATAGGTTCTTAAATTTATTCCCACCTTGTACCAGATAGTTGTATGTATGTATGTACATACCTATGTTTAGACCTCTGCAAGTGCCCTTTGCCCCCTAGCTCTTCCCTCTGTTTCCTTCCATCTCCCTCCTGTTCCACCGTCATGTGCCACCTTCATTGGCATTTCAGTGCTTCCTCACAGATTCATTGTCCTTGCTTACTCCCGACCAGGCCTCCCATACCCACCTTTCCATTGATTCCAGACCACTTGTTGCTTCCCCACCCCCATCCATGTGTTTGCTCACACCCCCTTCTCCAACCCTCCCTTGTGTCCCCAGGAATCACTGTTTGTCCAGTCCTTTCTGTGGCGCATTGGGTCTCCAGAGGGATGTATTCCTCTGAGCATCATGTGTCGGTGTGGAGCTTGAACCAGCTCCCTTTCTCTTCCTCCCTTCTTGTCTTAGTCCCTGTGGGTGTGGGATGCTGGCCCCTCCCCCAGCCTGTTCTCTGCCACGCCCACTTCTAGCAAAGGAGTCCATCTGACTCTGGTTGTGTCTGGCTCTGCAGCTCTCTCTCTTCTTGCATCCTTCCATGCGTCTACGCTGTCATCATGATTGTGTGCTTCGTGGTAGGAGCCGCTCGCCCACTCTGGTTTCTGTGGAGACAAGACCAGTACTGCCCCCCTGAAAGGGCCTCTAACTTTTATTGAGAAAGGAAAGTAAGGCTTACCACCCTCTAAATGACGAGGTAGCTCAGTGGTAGGATTCTGTCCTTCCATTTGGGAGAATTAGGCTCAACCTGGCCAATGTACACGGCACTCAGGCAGCACCACTCTGTCAATGGAGGCTTGTGTGTTGCTCCGAGGATAATCAGTTTCAGCAAAGCCTTCTGACTAGGTCAAACCAGGAAGAAAGACCTGGTGATCTCATTCTGAAAATCAGTCCATGAAAACGTCATGGACCACAATGGTTTGGTCTGCAAGCCAGCAGGAGGGTGGCACTGTGGTAGGTGATCTTTTGTTCCCCTGTGCCTAGGGCTCCCAAGAGTTGTAGTCAGTTTGTTGGCATCTAACTACCAGCCATCGACTAGTTCTTATTATCCCCAATTACTAATGATCAGTTGGGGATCGGAGGGGGAAAGTGGCTTGCTTTGATTCAGATACTCATTCAAGAGAGTCTTGGTGATCACTTGCTAAATGGCACTGGGTACCGAGAATCATGATGGATAAGGATGAAGTGGCTTCTGAGTTCATGATGTTTACCTTCTACGAGGCAGGAAGGAATGAAACAAATAAAAATCACACAGGTCTGAGCAGATCCATAGGGTTTTCATTGGCAGATTTTGTGTGACTTTGTATCGATAGTAGCAGAGCTGGGATTCATACCTGTTTGTGGATATCATCCCATTTCTTCCTGTTTTTCCCTTTGGCAACGGTCCTCTTTTATAGTACTTATTATTCTGCACGACTACTCATGGTTACTTATCACTCCTGGGTAGGCTGCTGCCTCTGAAAGATTTCTCTTTCACTTTACATGTGTTCCGTAAGCTGGTGGATTTACTTTTAATGTTGAGAAGGTTTCACAGGGTGAAGGGTAAGAATCCTTACTCCACTGCTGATTAACTTGTGACCTTGAGGAAGCCCCAGGACCTCCCTAGGTTTTATTTTACTCATCTGTTGCAAGAGGTTGACTGAAGGCCTAAATAAAAGGACCCATGGGAAAATGCTCTGTAAACACTAAAAAGCGCTTCTTAATGCTGAGGATTTTGAAGAGAAGCAAAATCTTGCCTCCACTCCTCAGTGAATATTCAGAAGAGCTGGGAATGATTCTAAGGTTGTGCTATGATGAGAATGGTAGCATGATCTCTCCCCCACCCCCAATATTATGTAGACAACAGGGGTTTTAAACAAATTGATAACTCCTTAAGAGGTGGAAAGAACGTGCTGTCTATGTCAGGTTTACTGTAGTGTCTTGAACCCTTTTAAGTTGCACTATTTCCTTTACTCATGTGTTCAATTGTGTTCTCTAGAGAAACAAAACCAGGTACATTAGTGTTCTCTATATAGAGAGGCTTATAATAAGGAATTGTTTCCACAGTTGTGGAAACAGGCAAATCCAGTACGGTTCTAGTCGGTCTTCTCCTGAGTCGCAGAAACTGATGAACAGGAAGCAGGATGATGAAGCAGAGACAGCAGGGAGCACAGGCTGATGGATGCAGAGGTCTGCTATAGGTCAAATGAATCCACCTTTGGTAGTCCACTGATGGCTGCAGGGTTGGCAGGTGACACAATGGGAGACTCAGGAACCAGAGGCAAGTTCCAGCTCTGGCAGAAGTCAAAGGGCCAAAAAGAATTCGATTTTCTTAGCTATCTCTCTGTCTTATACCAAAAGTTTATGATAGCATGGAGATGTCATCAGGTTGTGATGAAATCAAAAGTTGAGTTCTGTCCCTATCCTTGCAGAGAAGTAGCTAGGTGACATAATCCCTAATTATCACAACAGAAGCAGTTGTTTTTGACTCTGATTCCTGGTGACTCTGAGTATTGGGGATTTTCTAATGTACCAGAGTAGAATGTTGCTGCAGAGAGTTTTCAGTGGCTAGTTTGTGAAAAGTATAAGCAGTCCCTGGGTTACCAATGCCTGGATTTGATTGAAACCTATAGCTATGAGCCTTCCATGTATAGCCTATTATAATAAAAATTCAAGGTAGATACAATGGTTTATGAACACAATGGATCCTATTTTACAATATGTTTCAATGCATCAATACTATTACTACGCCATTCTTATTCCTCACTATCATGAGGTTCAAGGTATTTTAGTGCATCTTGGTTTCTTTGTGCGTATCTTTATGCCTATAATGATCTATTACATACTATACATGAAGACAACGGGGCCCTGATGGAGTAGGGGGTTCTGTGTTGGGATGCTAATGGAAAGGTCAGCCGCTCGAAACTCCAGCCATTCCCTGGGTGGATAATGAGGCTTTCTACTCCATTTGAGAATTTATAGTCTCAGAACCCCGCTTGAGCCTTTCTACCCAGTCCTATCGGCCACTGAGTCAGCATCAACTCAATGGTAGTGCGTTTGCTGGTTTTGATGTATCCATTATGGCAGACATTTGAATGAATGGGTGGTAAGTAAGAATTAAATCTAACGGTCGTGACTTAATGTACACATCTGACTAAAGGACAGACATAGCTGCAACATCTTTCATAATCCAGAGACAATGCGTAGACTGCCATGTCTTTCTTCTGAGACACATCTGGGTGGACTTCAACCTCCAAGCTTTGGTTCTTTGGTGGGATCCGTTAACTAGTTGCACCAGCCAGAGATTCTATTCTAACCCTCCAGCCCTGCTATTTAATTTCTAGTCATTTGTCCAAGAAGAGTAAAAACATACATTCACATGAACAAATATTCATACTAACTTGATTCGTAGTAGCCCTAAACTGGAAACAGCCCAAATGCTTGTAAGTGGATGAATGAACCAGAAAATTATGATCTGTGTGCACAATGGCATTTAGAAATGGAAAGAAATAAACTTCTGATACCTGTAGCAACATGGATAGATGAATCTCCTAAAGGTTTCTTGAAAGAATGCAGACAGCGAACCATATGTATGACATGATTCTATTTAGACGTTCTTGGAAAGCTCAAGCTCAATGACATTGAGCTGATTCCAGCCCACAGAGACCCTCCAGAACCGGGTGGAATGCCCCTTTGGTTTTCTGAGGCTGCCAATTTTTATTGGACAAAAAACCTCATCATTTTCCCATGGAGTAACTGGTGGTTTTGAACTGCTGCTCTTGTAAGTAGCTGCCCAACTCATAACCACCCCACTATGTCAGGAGGGTTCTTTATATGGCGTTCTAGACTAGAAAAACGAGTCCATGGTGACCTAAATCAGACCAGCAGGTGCGTAGGCCCAGGGGGATGAAGCAGGTGGCACAATTGACTGCAAAGGGACATGAGAAAACTTTCTCAGCCATGGGAATATTCTACATTTTGATGGTGGTGCTAATTACACTGATGTGTACATTTGTCAAAATTCATTAATGCATTTAAAGCACATACATTTTAGGACATGAAAGTTATAGTGTGATAAGGCTGACAAAGAGTAAAAACAAATTCAACCTAATTAGTGTAGTTAGTTGACATTTCCACCTTGTTTATAAGAGAGATGCAGGCCAAATATGACATGTGTTTCATTAAAAGATATTTTAATATGACACTATCATCTTTGAAATGCTTCAAAGAATGCCATGATAATCAGCAAAGTTCAAGCTGAATTTCCTAGTAACAAACTGAATATAGTCTGCGGGACTATCCCCAATCACAACTATAAGAATGTACTTTAGAGGACAGCACTGAGGCTATAGCTCAGGGAGAGGGACATGTCTGATCAGAGCACACAGGAACAAGCAAAGGGGGAAGGAGAGAGAGTGGAACACATCCTAGCCCACCCAGCCCTGCTTGGAGCAGCCAGTGTACAGAGAGGACCCCATCACTGACATGACATGACATCTCTCACCGACCTATAGTGCTACAGAAGAACAACACTAGAGACACAGTGCAGGAATTGTGCCTAATCTGACCCCACCATACGGGGCGGAACGCTAAGGACATGCATCAGAGCAGCAAAGGGAGCAAAGTAATGAAGTCCCCGGTGAATACCAAAAATAGACTTCGGGGTCAGGGCATGGCACCCCATCAGACATGACTAGAAAACATTCCTCAAGGTCAGCAAACAATTTATAGGCTTTCCTTTTTGTTGCTTTTGTTTTCTTTTGTCATTTTGTTTTGCTCTGTCTTGTTTTTGTGCTTATTATTGTCTCCGCATGTGTATCTAGACAAGATAGGTGGGATAAACAAGCCAGAGGAGAAAACAATGGAACCGAGGGTTCTAAGGGAGAGGGTTTCAACAAACCCAGGAATAAGGGAATAATAAATGATCTACAATTGATGGCGAGGAGGGCATACGATGCCCGGTGAGGCTTGATCGGGGCGATGTAGCTGAGAGCAATTACTGAAACATGAATGAAGGCCGAACATGATAGCGGCATAAGAGGAAAGTAAAAGGAAATAGAGGAAAGAACCTGGAGGCAAACAACATTTATTGAAGTCTAAATAGAGGCATGTGCATATGTAAATAAATTTATATATAATGATGTGGAAATAGATCTATGTACATATATTTATTTGTTAAGTATTGGGCAGCAGATGGACATCGAACCTCCAGTCAAGTACTCCCTTAATGCAAGAACACTTTGTTCTAATAACCCAGAATTCTATGAGGCTCACTTTCCCAACATGATTGCTGAAGAAAAAATGGGTGCATAAGCAAATATGGTGAAAAAAGCAGATATACCCAGTCATCAAAAGAAATGTCTGGGGTCTTAAAGATTTGAAGATATACAAGCAGTAATCTAGCAGGGAAGCAACAAAGCCCATATGAAAGATGCACACTAGCCTGCGTGATCATGAGGTGTTGATGGGATCAGGTATTGAATATCAAAGACCCAGAACAAAAAATCATATTGATGTGAATGAAGGGAAGTGTGGAGGGGACACTCAAAGCCCATCTGTAGACAATCCCCCTATAGAAGGGTCACAAGGAAGAGATGAGCCAGGGCGCAGTACAACAGCAATAAAACAAACAACTTTCCTCTAGTTTTTTAATGCTTCTTCTCTCCCATTATCATGACCCCAATTCTGCCTTACAAATCTGGCTAGAACAAAGGATGTACAGTGGTACAGATTAGGGAACCCAGGACAGATCAACCCTTCAGGACCAATAATGAGAGTAGCCACACCAGGAGGGTAAGGGAGAGGTGGGGAGAAAATGGGGGCACCGATCACAATGATCTACATATAAACCTGCCAGGGGGTGGTCAACAGAAATGAGGGTGAAGGGAGACTGCAGCTGGTGTAGGACACGAACAAAAAAATTTATTAACTATCAAGGGTTCATAAGGGAAAGAGGGGAGGGAGGGAGGGAAATCAGCTGGTACCAAGGGCTCAAGTAGAAAGAAAATGTTTTGAAAATGATGATGGCAACATATGTACAAATGTGTTTGATGGATGTATGGATTGTGATAAGAGCTGTAAGAGCCCCCAATAAAATGACATCAAAACAAAACAAGACATAACAAAAACAAACTGAATGTATACCATGCAAAGTGTGAAGAAGGTGTCTAGATTCTTGCCATATATCCTTTCCTCAGCGCACCACGTTAGCTCCTTTATCATAGGCTTATCCTCAACAGCCTTTTACATCAATGCCTAAAATGGTGTGGATCTTTTTAAGGGTTTTAATGACGTCAAAACCTTTACTTTTTACAAGAAATGTGACACTAATCTAATACTCATGAATTTCCACTTTTTTTCTTGTTGTTCAGTATGGCTTTCTTACCTTCTACAAATGAATTAACTGAGTGTGATTATTTTATACCTCTTCCTAGAGTTCTCTGAGGTTATTTGGGGGTGTACTAGGGGTGCAGTTTTGGTCTTGGAAACCCACAGGGACTGTTTCCCCTGTCCTATAGTGCTGCTATCAGGCAGGATTGATGGTGGCAGATTTTTAATTTAGATATTTTCTTCTCTATTTATTCTAAGTAAATTATCAGTTTTCATTTTGAATTTTTCATTTCAGAGAGTAGCTATTTGTTTCATCATTAAAAATATTTTTAACGGCTGAGCCCCGGTGGCGTAAGTGGTTGAGTGCGGAACTGCAGTCTGTGGGCTTGGCAGTTCAAATCCAGCAGTGGCTGGGTAGTGCCCACGACCACTAGAGGCAGTGATGCCCACAAAAAAAAAAAAAACAAACTTAACTTCTGTTATTGTAATATCAAAGGTTGAAATGAATTTAACTCTATCTAATTTTTTCCATTGTGGTCTGTAAACATTGTTGTTTTTCCCCCTCCCCCTGTAAATATTGTTTTTAATGTCATAAAAGTATCATTCATTACGTTAGACTAGACATGGCACAAAAAAGCATGACTGCCAATATCCAATGTCACGTTCCTCTTCATAGACCATAGATATTTTTCTACTGCCTACAGCTTTATTTTGCTTTTAGTTCTGGGATTTATAACATTTTAAATTTTAAATTACTTCAATGTGCAAAAATAAATCTGTCTACTCTTACTAGTCCCAATTTTTTAAAAAAGGCAAACCACCCCCTTAAAATTTTTCAGTTTTTAGCTATTTTTAGCTTTTCTGAGTTTTGCTTTCATGTTTTCTATTTCTCTAATGAACTTTTGACTTGTGCTAATTTCCTTTTCAAAAGGAATTAAAAAATGCAAGTAGACTCAAAGTGTATATAATTTGAATATTTTAAATCAATAACTGTAAAAATAAAAATTATTCTCCATGTTTTTCAAAAAAGTTGTTTTTCTATGATATTCAAATAATTCAGAATGCAAGTAATGCTAAAAGTACATATAAATAGAATATTTAAACAAACTAAACAATGCTTAATAAAATATTTTTATGAAAATAGGATTAAAAATTCAATGGTCTCTAGTATCTCTTTTAAAAACCTATTACTACTTCTAGACCTATAAATATATAGAATTTCATAGATTTATAATCAACTGATTTCCTTAACATTTTATGTGTATCTTAGTCACTGTGAACCTGTGCTTATTTGTGAATACTTTTGGAACTATGAATCTGAATGTAAGAAAGGCGTAAAAAAGCCGACCTACCGCGACAGTATCAAACTCACTGCCAGTGAACTGATTGCCATGCATAGAGACCCTTTGGGACAGGGTAGAATTGACCTTATGGGTTTCTAAGAATCTTACGTCCTTCCTAGAATAGAAGGCCTCTTCTTTCTTCCAAGATGTGCCAGGCAGTTTCAAATTACTGATCTTGCAGTTAGCAGCCCAAAGCATCATCACTCTGCCACCAGCATTAGTGGGAAGCAGTATTGGTCTATGAGATCAATTGTATCCAGGCTGTGTAAATAATTTGCCTATTTGCTTATCTACACACTTCTCCTAAAATTCGCTCGACTCTAGGAGACAGAGTCACCTTCATTATTGGCAGCACAAACTGCCACAGTAACTCGATATAGTTGTCATTTGATTCAAGAACACACTTAGAAAGAGGAAGAAAGACCTTCCCTGGTGACTGAACAGCATTAGTTGCAGAACAGTGATAGTTGAAGGGCACTCAGTACCAATGGGAAGATCCAGTCTTCAATGACAGGGATGACCATGTGTTTTTAATGAAGTTACTCTTTTCATGTACTTGTGATATATAGGACCCTTTAATCCCCAAACTCTTGAAAGGGATCTCTCTCAACCAGGATTAAGGGTGGTTTGGTACAAGTGAGTCATGAAGGCCCCTTGAGCACTTGACTTCTTGGCTCTGAACAAAAGAGTTGTATAGAAATATAGCGAATATTTGCCTTCTGAAGATCTCTTTAGAGTTTCTTTGGGTTCCTCTGAAGAATTGGTGCTATCTTAGTGGGTAGAATGGGTTAAGGGGGAACAGCTCGGAGTTTCTTTATAACTTGGACCAGAGAAATTGCTCTAATATTTTAAATCTGCTTTACAAATTGGACTTCTAGGCATGATTTCTTTGGGGAGAAGGGGAGTTGTTTAGCTTTTTAAGAAAGCAATCTCATTTAATTCCCCCCTCTTTATCATTGAGAAGACTGGGCGTAAAGAAGACAGTGACCAGTCCACGTTGATACATGGATTAGCTACAAAGGTCAAAGCAGAAGTCAGGGATCCAGATTCTCAGTTGGCGTGTTTCTTTCTGTCTTATGGAATCAATCAAGGATGGAGTAAACAACTTATTATCGTGTTTATTTTAGAGACAATTTTAAAAATATGTTTACCCTTTTCCCAGAGTTGGCCTGACCCTGGTGGGCTAGAAGACATTAAGTTCCTAATTAGCCTTTAAAGTTTGGAGGCTTTTGTTGAAAACTGAAGCTCTCACGCTCACAGTGCTTTTGGCTGAATTGCAATTTTCCATTGCTTATAGAATATGTGGTGAGAAGACAACAAACAATAAATCTGAGCTCCATCTCATTCTTTCTCTATCTGTATATTTCTTCTTACCTGACTTTATTCCATATTCATTCAAAACATTTGCTGAAGGAGCCTGGGTAGTGCTGTTTGGGAAGTGTGGGTCTCACAGCAAGGTCAGTGGTTCAAATCTACCAGTAGCTCCATGGGCGAAAGATTAGACTGTCTCCTCTTGTAAGGTTTTACAACCTGAGAAGCTTCATGTGTGGTCACTTGAAGCTGGAACCCACTTGAAGACAGTTATTTTTGTTTTTTCCTTTTGGAATTGCGGATACTAACTGCAAGGCACAAAACCTCAGGAACACAATCTCTTTTTCTACATTCCTATAGCTGCTCTGATTTTAAAAAATAAACAATGCAAACCCAATGTTTCTATCTCTCACCCTTCTTTCCATTCTTCTTTCGTTGCATTTTTCACCACTGTCGACTTTTATGTCATTCATTAAACCTCCCAGAATTTGGTCTCACTCTTGTTAACTACACTCATTTTTCATTCTGGTTTTATTTTTCAACTTCTCTCTCTTTCTTCTGTCTTTCCCAACATTTCTGTCCTGTTCTTTCCATACCTGTATTCAGTTGGGTTCTCTAGAGAAACTAAACTGCTGACACTTGTTGGTGTTGTATATAGAAAGAAATTTCTATCAAGACAAGTGTGATCTGGTTCAAATCAGGGTAGTCTACTGAGAACTTCTGTGATTGGCAGGGGCACAACATGAAATGTATGTAGGAACCAGGATGATGAAGCAGAGACAGCTGGGAGCTTCAGGTTGGTGGATGCAGAGGTCCAGAGTCAGCAGCATGAATACATTGACAGCTTCTGGCATCGGTAGGTGATGCAACAGGAGATGGAAGAATCAGATAAGATCCAGCTCTGGAAGAAGGTGAAGGGTCAAAGAGAATTCAACTCTCCTAGGTCATTCTCTCTCTCATACAAAAGGGAGGTGTTATCAGGCTGTGACTCAATTGAAAGGTTGAGCTCTGCCTCTACTCTTACCCAGCAGTGTCTAGTTGACATGATCTCTGAACATCATAGTCTCCCTCTCTGTCTTTCTGTTCTTCTGCATCTCCTGGTAGAATGCTTATACACTTATCCACAAAGTCTATAGTTTCTTGAATTTTCTGCTTGTCATTCACCTCTGTTGGAGAACATAAAAACCACACTATTTTAAAGTACATTTTATGATTTTTGACTAATTGATTATGTAAGCAGATTGTGGTCCTCTGAGATAGGGATCTTACTGATCTTGGATAATTAGGAGTGAACTTTTTTTTGAGTGTAAAAATCAGTGTTATATACAAATCAAATTCTCTCTTTGAGGTAAAGATCATAAAAGAAACTTGATGGAGGTTGAAGTCCATAAAAGCTAAGTTTTACATTCCTCAGGGTGAAAGCCAAATAGACACAACATTTATTGAGCATTTCATATAAACCAGGTACTCTGACAGAGGATAGGGCAATGGTTGTGAAACTTATACTGTACCTGTGTCAGAGAGGGTTCTCTAGAGAAATAAACGAGGACACTAGTAATTCTCTTTATATATTTATATAGAAAGAAGAGTATAAAAGATAAGAAAGAAACAGTTAAGTAATCTATAAAGCAGTACAAATTGCTCGGTGCAACTCACTTGCATGAGACAGCTAGAAGACTGGCAGTCCTTCAAGTCTTGAGGGCCGCTGAGTAGTCCTCTGTAGAGCAATTCAGGCTATCTGGTCACAGGCAGCAAACAGCAAAGTAGGTCACCAACAGTCAGCCAGATAACAGAGTCCAACAGTTCACAGCTCAAGAGATGTATATCCCAGGAGCGTGGCGAAGTAGGGCTTGAAGGAACCTCAACTCACAGCTCCACAGTTCATGATTAGGTGTCCACGGGTAGTGTTGCTTGACAGTCGAGGAAAAGGATGACCAAAGCAGCTGTCTGGTCCGAAGATCTGAAAGCAAGAGAGAGAGGGTGGGACTCGCTGAGCCCTTCCTATCTCTGCCCTTCAATTCATCCTGTGTATTCATCGGTCGTGCTGTCACAACAGACCCACCAATCTTCTGTGGCCATGTTGGCATAACAAACCTGCCCATCATAGTACCTGTCTTTTCTTAATACACAGACAAGTCAGGAATGCTTACTGGGAACTAGAGAAGCGGGTCACTTGTTTAAACATTAGCACAAAAGAAAACAGCATGCTATGAGAAAATAGTTAATCATAGAAGGCTTCCGCTTCCCCCTCCACATCACTGCTCTGGTGGGAGTAGGAAGCCCAGCCTTGCTCCTGGAGAGCTGCTGCTGGATTTGAATGGCCAACCCTGTGGACTGCAGTCCCGCACACAACCACTGCGCCACTGGGGCTCAGCTACTCATAGAAGGCTTTATAGAGTTAGTGATGACAGAGCCAGCTTTTGAAGCACGAAGAGGAGTGTGCTTGGAAAATAAAGATTGGATGACATTTCTGGTGGAAGGAATTGATACAGGAGCATAAAATAGTTTGGAATCTCTGAGAACATCATGCATAAAGAAGAGGACTAAGGATGAGGAATTTCGTTGGGGTCTAAACCTAGAAACTTTGTTGGGACTGGGGAATTTATTCTTTTTTCTATGTGGAATCATGATGATTTTTAAGCACAGGAATGGTATAGTCAGTGTTGGGGATGGAAGGAAAGTGTTGATAGTGCAGGCCTGTAAGCCAGGGAAGAGATTAAGACAGTCTCCAAGGTAAGAGAAGACAGGCCCATGACAAGTATACTATTTCTCATTACATGACATGGTTCCATCTGGCTTGTATTTACATGAGGATTTGTAGTCATTTCAGAACACATTAGCCTTAACTTTTTACTTAGTACTTTGTGAGATATTAGGACTGTGGAGACAAATAAGACATGGTTCAGTTGGAGTCCTCAAGGGCCTTACAATTGAGAGGGGGTATAACTAAATTATATCTAATTTCTGTATAATCCTTTATGTGCTGGGACAAAGGAAGAGAGGAATGTGGGCGGTGAAGGGAGGAATTGAACCTAAGGGGGGTGATGAGGAAGGTGGGGAGGAGAGAGCTAGCCTAGCTGGATTTCCTGGAGTTAATCTTGAAAGATAGCTTAGAGTTATGAAGAGCAGTGGTTCTGGAAGCATAGTCTCAGGACAATAGCAGCAGCAGCAGCAGCATCTGAGAAATTGTGAGAAATAAAGATTCTTGGACCTCACTCTAGGCCTACAGAATGACAAACTCTGATTATGGGAGACTGGCACTCTGTACTCTCACCAGCCTTCCAGACAATTTTGATGTCTGCTTAAGTGGGAGAATCACTGACCTAGATGAGGGAGGAAAGAAGCTACTGCAGGACAAAGGAGCAGCCTATCCAAATGTAAAGAGGTAGAAGGAGGTGGCTAGGTGGGAACACAGCTCCATCGCTATGCAGTTGTACTGGGAGAAGAACCTCTGAATCTGGGCCATGCAGGGCCCTCTGTATCAGTCAAAAGAATGCAGACTTTATCCTATAGGGACTGTGAAGCCAACTGAAGGGTTTTCTTGTGGAGATGCATTTTATTTTTAGTAGGTGCCCTATTTGTTGTAGTCAGAAGAATTGATGCTTTTGTACTGTGGTACTGGTGAAGGAAGAATATTACATATTCTATGGACTCCCAGAGGAACATACAAATCAATCTTAGAAAACAGATAGAAAAGGAATGCTCACTAGAAACAAGGATGACGGGAATCTGGGAGGCTTATTTTGGACACCTTATCAGAAAAGACTAGTTACCACAAAACCACATCAGGGTTGGTAAAGTGGAAGATAAGTAAAGATGAGACAGGCGCTCAGTGAGATGCGTTGACATGATGATTGGAACACGGATTTGAACTGCAAGGGTCATAAAGATCACGATGGGTCTGAGCCTCCCTCGGTACATGTTGAGCCATGCTGGGAAGAACTCAACAGTCTCTCTTCGTCCTAAGTCTATGCTTTGGATCGAGAAAAGAAAGCAGCCGATCTCTTGTGTCGCCTTTGATCCATTGGTACGGCTGCCCAATTGTGACGTTGGGAGAAAACCTGAGGTTAAGTCTGGTGTCTAGTAGAAATGATGCTTGTGACTCATTAGCTAAGTTCATCATGGATATAAGAGTTGAGGCGGTAAAGGGTTTGGTGGCTCATGTGTTATGGATTAGACATCAGTTGTTCTTGCCAGGTAATTGACCAAACTAAAAGACATGTTCTTCGGAGCTCATTTGTTTTCAAGCAATATAGTCGATATTAGCCGGAATCACTTCGAAATTATGAGGAATGGAGTCATTTGAGGAACATAGGATTCTTTCACCTTCATATCCCCTTTCAAACAAGCTCCTCCTTTGTCTTGACATGAGGGAGTGGTGGTGCACTGGTAGAATTATTACCTTCCATGCAAGAGATCTAGGTTCACTTCTTGGTCAAGGCACCTCATGCTCAACTACTCCATATCCAGCCGTGAAAGTTTTCATGCTGCTAGGATGCTGAACAGGTTTCCGCAGAGTTTTCAGACAAGAGCAGGACGGAAGCTCTGGAAATCTACTTCAGAAATCAACCAACTAAGCCCCGTGGATCACAAAAGTTGATCTCCATCATGGGTATTGTGCAGGACCAGCAAACGTTTTGTACCACCTAAGCATGCAAGTTGCCAAAAGTCAGGTCTCTAACTGGAACTATAAATACTATCAATACATAAGAGTCAGATAATCATTAATGTATCATTCAGACAGCTAATGGGGAGCTGTCAGCGGTTGTGAGAAGTGTGTATGCTATCCAGTAAAGACAGCAACATTAAAAAAAAACACAACAAAATAACAAGAACTTTTCTCCCCAAAGTAGCCCCCATGACAGGAGAGGTTGAATTGGTGCCAGCAGGGAGATTTGGCACAAAGCCCAAAGCATCCCTCCTCTGGTACAAAATGAATTTGAAGATGTGCATGTCATCTTCAACATTTATGCAATTTAAAAATTCTATTCCATGATATTCAGCATCTGGTTTTGCTCTTATTGTAGAAATTGATGTCTTTGAGTTATGGCTGTTGGCAAAGAATATAGAACATAGCAGGACTGCCAGATGAACGGCTGGATCTGCATTAGAGAAGTATCACCAGAATGTTCTTCTGAAGAGAAGATGGTGAAACTTCATCTCAGGTACTTTGGACACAGTATTAGAAGGAACCAGTCCCTCAAGGAGGACATTATGCTTGGCAAAGTGACGATAAAAATTAGAGATCTAGGAAGACCTTCCTTGAGATGGACTAGCAACATGAGCTGCCTCAAATGTAATGGTGTATCTGAGGATGGTTCAGGACTAGGCAGTGTTTCTTTCTGTTGTGGTCATAGGATCGTTATGGGTTGTTAGTGTCCCTGGGTGGCCCCTAACAACAATAGCAACGAAACCTCGACATCAAACTGTGATTAAAGTCTTTGTCACTAAGGGAAATGGATCGCTCAGGAAGACTCCCGCAACTCTGCATCTGTATCTCAGCACACCACGGGGTGTCTGCGTGGGTGTGTGCAACCAGGCGACAGAAAAGAGAGGAAGAGGGCGGGGAAACAGCCTGGGGATCTTGGGGGATTTGAATTAGGACTCCCTGCACTCGCTGGGTACTCCCTGACCATGGTTCCCTCTAGGAGAGAATACAGAACGGGAAGAGCTAAGTAAATAGTTGACACAAACTAATTTTGATTCAGTCATCTTAGTTCAATCCCCACATCAAGGAACGGCACTCATGTTTATTGTAAACCAGTTGTGGATCCATTTCAACTCAGAGCAACTCCCATGTGGATTGTGGTAGAAGTGTGTTCTATCAGTTTTTTTTAAATGACTAGTATTTTATAAGTCAATCACCTTTTTAGGTGCTTCCGGGTGGAGCCAAATCACCAACTATTCATTTAACAGCAGAGTTCATTAACCATTTCTATTGTTCAGTGACTCCTGTGTTTCCCATTCTAAAAATGCCAAAAGACAAAGCCATTGCCATTACTCTTGAGTTGATTGCAACTCGTAGAAACCCTATATGTGATTTCCAAGGCCGTAAGTATCAGCAGCCTTACCTTTCCCACAAGGAGCTACTGGTGTGATTTAACTACTGAACTTGTGGTTAGAAGTCCAATATTTCATCCACAGTGCCACAGAGACCTCTATATTTATCATTTAGCTATTGATGCTAGGTGTCATCAAATCGGTTCTGAATTACAGCAACTTTATATACTACATACAGCAGAATGAACCACTGCCTGGTCCTATACCATCTTTACAATTCCTGTAATATTGGAACCTATGGTTGCAGTCACTGTGTGAATTCATTATGTATGAGTGGTTTTCTCATTTCAAAAAAGGTGAAATGTCACTTGATGACAAATCTCATTCTGGATACCTGTCAATTTCCCCAACAGAAGAAAATGTCAACTTGTAGTGCACTTGTAGTTCATTCCACAAGGTCGATTATTAATCAATCTTCTATTTAGAGCAGTGGTTCTCAACCTTCCTAATGCCTTGAATACAGTTCCTCATGTTGTTGTGACCTCAACCATAAAATTATTTTCATTGCTACTTCATAACTGTAGTTTTGCTACTATTATTAATCATAGTTAAATATCTGATATGCAGGGTGTATTGTCATTGTTACAAATTGAACATAATTAAAGCACAATGACTAATCACAAACAATATATAATTATATATTGTGAAATATTTATTTCTAATGACAAATAAATGAAGTATTTTCTTGAAGCATGGTCCACTTTTGAGCATGGGTAACAGTCTTCATGCTGGGTACTCATATGTGGACGTATCTGTATGTGGATGGACCTACCTGGAAATGGATAGAGGAGTGGTGTCTTGGTTCCTAAGACCGTTGGAAATATATGTTTTCTGATGGTCTTAGGTGACCCCTGTGAAAGGGTCGTTCAAACCCCCAAAGGAGGTTGAGAATCCCTGATTTAGAGGCTCTGAAAGATTGTATAACAGTATGTGCCCCCAAAAGTCTTGGTTTCTGGCAGACAGGTCATGGTTTTGTCATCATGACAATGCTCCTGCCCACACAGCCATCTCAGTGCACCAGTTTTTGGTAGAAAACAAACAAAACACCCAGCATGCCTCTCTTGTCCCACACACCTTCATTATTTGATTTTATTCTGTGCAACTTCTTTTTGTTTCTGTGAATGAAGAGGAATGTGAAAGGACAGTGTTTTGATGATGTAGAAGAGAAGAAGAAAAAATGATGGAGGTGTTGTCAGTCATCCAAACAGATGAGTTTAAAAAATGTTCCCAAGAATGGAATCACTGGTTTGACAAATGTATGAAGTATAACTAAGAGTACTTTGAAGGTGATGAGGCTGCTTTGTGACAAAATATATATATACATACATAGAAATTTGAAAAAAATTCCACTTTTTTGGGAGTGGTACATTCTCATAAAGCACTTATTGAGGAAGCTTGAAAATACAGCTTTAAAAAAATTGGATTAGAAATCAATGTAAAGACAACAAAAATCCTCACAACCAGAACAATATTCTCCATGATAGTAAGTGGGAAAAAGGTTGAAGTTGGCAAGTATTTAATCTTAGATTAATACTTATAGAAAGAGCAGTCAAGAACTCAAACATTTTGCAGTTAGCAAATATCCTGCACAAGCTCTCTTTAAATGTATAAAGCTCTCTTTAAATATATAAACCTTTTCCTTATATCCATATATGTGTCTATCAATTTGTTTCTCTAGTCTACCCGGACTAACACAGGGGTTAACGCATAATCAGTGAGTACCTGAGTGACACCAATAGTTGGTGCTGGACTACTCATAAAAAGCTTGCCAGCTTAATTCTATCCAGATGTGCCTCAGAATACAGGTTTTGCTAATCAGGTTTCTGGTGCCAACAAGGCTCCCATAGGAACATGTGGGTGGAGTTGAGCTTGTCCATCAGGTCACAGCTTGAGTGGAGGGTGACTGAGATAAATGGCTTTCAGAGGACAGCCTCCTTTTCTCTTTCTCCCTTGGGGAGGTCATACACTTTCTTTCTGCTTCATCTTCCTGCTGACAGGCCACGTGGAGCCGCACTAAGACCTGCAAGAGTTCTGGAGATCCTTCGACAAACACTGGATCCATTAGACTTTGCACTCACTGGACTGTGACCGTCCTGCATTTGGCATCGTTGCATGTGCTGTGTGAGTCTGAAGAGGGAATTATGGACTTGATATGGACTGGGCTGGGATGCTTGTGTGATACATAATTACTTCTTGACATAAGTCTCTCTCTTATACATTTGTGGTGTCTCTGGATTTGCTTTTCTAGTCAAGTCCTGACAAAAACTTTTTGGAACTTTGGGAGTGGGGTACTAGAGAAACTACTTATGAAAATATGGAATGGATGCTTATTTGACCTCTGTTTTAGGGTATTTTTTCTTTTTCGGTTAGCCAAAGGTCAGATAGACCTACACTGTTTACTTGATTGTTTTCTGGAAAGAATATGGGAAGTTAAAGTTTTGATTCTTTTCTTTGACTTTTGTCTTTGGTTATCCCCATGTGAAATGACAAAAGTGAATGTGATCAATTTAAATTGTGAGCTCAGTGTGCAAAATGGTCCCTTGAACTCTGCTGCATGCTGCATAGTAAAAGTGGATGAAAGACAGCCCCCCTCCCCAACACAACCTGCTTGATTTAGCCAGAGGCCTAACGCCATACTGTATATGAGTGGGATAATATAGATAAGGATTGCATTTGACTTTAGAAAATGGATCTGGCTCTACTAGGTTTATGGTGATGCCTATTGTTATTGATGTAATGATCGATAGAAGATTATTGGGAAGTATGAAAATACACAGTTTGTAAGTCCACTGTCTTCAACCATTAATTTGAATGCTAAATTGAATAATATGTCTGCAAAGAAGAATCTGAAAAGATAAACCAATCCCAGTGTTTTGAGTGCTCAGGACATCTGAATTTGAAAAGACTTGCCTAGGGGGCTATTGACAGACTGAAAAAGAAATAAAGAACTCTGACTTTTGGAATTTTGAACTTGTGGTTAGTGCCTGAAGATGAACTCTTCTTTGTAGGGCTGAACATTAAAAAGAGCCTATAACCAGCTTGAAATGCCTTGCTAGGTGGCACTTGAATCCATTTATTGAGTACAAGTGGGAGAAAGGCAGCAATAGCGAGATGGCTTGAGTCTGGCCACTGACACCTGTGGATCTGGTTCACAGGGACTAGGGGAGAAGAGGAGAGCAGGTTGGCTGAAGTTCATGATCCAGCCCAAGGGACCTAGAGTTGTGAAATTTGTAACAGCTTCCACAAAAAAGGTGAGGTTGCCAATAGGCACCCTGATGGAGCTGTGATGTGGCCCACAGAGTTGACCAGACTTGACAAAATGAAGATAAGATTTTTGAGTTTGGGAACTGGTGCTTATTGCTGCTGAGTTTATGAAGGTCCCATAGGAATATGTGGGCAGAGATTAGTTTGTCAATCAGGTTACAGCTTGATTGGCAATATAAATGGTTTCCTAAGGCCAGCCTCTTCTCTTTCTCCCTCAAGGTGGATCACACACTCATTGCTTCCCCTTCCTGTTGACAAGAGCAGAGAGGACACTGAGACCTGCGAAGGCTCTGGAGATGTTCCTATCACCACTGGATCCAGAAGACTTTGTACACCCTGGCCTGTGAACTTCCTGCATTTTACATCATTGCATGTGCTGCACGAGTTTGGAGAGGGATTGAAAGACTGGTATTGGATTGATGGACTTGATCTAGACTAAGCAGGGATGTTTGCTTGATACATACTTACTTCTTGTTTTAAAGCTCCTCCTTACACATATATGAATGTCTCTGGATTTACTTCTCTACTCAACCCAGCCCAACACACAGGATTACAATGTTCTTCCAAAAGCTCATAGCCATTGAAAACCCTATGGAGTAGTTCTCCTTTGTCTACACGGGGTCACCATGAGTGGGAGTCAATTCCATGGCAACTAACAATAACAACAATAACAATATGCAGTTAGATCTGGAGAAAATGAGACTGTGAAAGGGTCTATTTTGGGTCATCTCTGCCAATATCCCCAGCTGTAAATTTCTGGGATAAAATACTATGAGAACAAAATAGGAGAGGATTTTCATTTCTCCTGGGCAATCCTGGAGAGTTGTCAGAAAATAGTATTGGAGCTGCATCAAGCAGGTTGGGTAGATTTTCAATAGACTGACGGCTGGATCCTTGGCAGTAAAGACATTTAAGACTAGAAAAGTAGAATCTCATCTGGCTTGGAGGGTCTCCTCAACCATGGCATGTCATTTTTATTCAATTGACTGTAGGAAGCCATTGAACTCTTTGTAGTTCAGGCAAGTGACAATAGGACACCTAAGGTTGAGAAAGGTCACTATAATGGGAGCCTCCTGAGGGCAGATGCCCCCAACCTTTTTCTGCTTTATCCCTAGTGTCTAGGACAGAATCTGGCATACTACTGTTAAACCACTGATTTCTTGTCTTAATGAACATGAATGATTCAATTATTCTAGCCGCAGGTATTTGGGGTTGGTTCATGAAGGCATGGAGTCCTTATGGCACTCCGGTTAAGCATTTCATTGCTACCCAGAAGGTTGGCAATTTGAACTTACTAACTGATCTCTGGGGAAGGGATATGACAATTTGCTTCCGTTCAGACTTGTAGCTTTGGAAACCTTAAGAAATCGTTCTACTCTGTCCTATGGGGTCGCTATGTATTGGAATTGATTCAGCTGCGACAGAATTTTTCGTGTTATTGTTGCTTTTTTGTATGGAGAGGCCATGTCCACAGGAAGGAGAACCAGTTCAGAGGCTATGGTATCAAGGATCAAGGCCCAAAGAGCTGGCCCTTGACTTCAGGATGGTTGGAGAATAGGGTAAGCCAGGTGGAGACTCTGGGGAACACCACCTTTCTGCTCTCTGCACCTCTTTTGGAACACTGACTGTTCTCTGAATTCAGGAAAAGCTTCAAGGCAGCATAATTCATCCTGACAGCTCCGGTCAAATATTTTTCCAGAGCCCCAGCGCCCCTCTCCTCCCCGTTCTCATTGGAACACAGTCCGGGACACCTCTACAGAGGAAATAGACATTTGCATCTGAACATGAAACAGCATTTTCTGAAGCGGCAAACAGGGCCCAGCTGGTGTGAGCTGGACGTGCTAACAATTGCAGCCAGCTTGTTCCAATTTGAGACCGGGGGTGGGGGTGGGGGGGCCAAGAGCTGGGACTGCATACACCAACATCTCAGCGGGAAAGAAACTCGCGTATACACAAACACACAAGCCAATGCAACAAACCCAGCAAGCAGTCCCTGCCATCTTGGCTGCGGAGACGATGTAGTGGGCAAGGAGAGGAAGAAAAGGAAGAGGTTGTATAAAGGCATTCTTCTCAAGCTCCAGGGGAGCAGCTATGTTTGGAAGGCTAATAAATTCACTGGAAACCACCTGGGGTGACCTGCTAGTTCTGGAGGTATCTTATATTTTTTGAGCACTTACTATATACTAATCGTTTTGCTAGATGCTTTCTGCAGGAAGCAGATAGTAATGACATAGTGGGGAAGGAAGTAGACTGGTTGCCAAGGTCATATAAATAATAAAATTGAAAAAAAATCCCTTGGGTGGGACTTTAAGGAGACCTATTGGAAGCATGCTTCTACAAGTGATGCAACTGCATCCTATTATCCCTGAAAAACATGGCTGGTTACATATGTATACATAAAAATGTAAACACATGTAAATGGAGGTGTTTTTTTCCTCTTTCTCTTTTTTCTTTGTCTTTCCCTTTTGTTATGGATTGAATCCTGTTCCTCAAAATACATATTACAAGCCCTAGTTCATAGAGCTGTGGGTGTATTTCCATTTGGCAAATAAAATTGCTTTTGTTATGTTAAGGATTCCATATTCTGTTAGGTGTTTTTAAAGATATATATGTATATATGTGTGTGTGTATATATATAGATGTATATTGCAAGCAACTCTAGTGGGGGAAGGGGTATGAAATAATCTAAAAGATCAACCAGGGACCAAGAAATAGAAGGCAAAAGGACACAAGGAGTGTCCCTCTCATACAGCTGATGGAGGGGAACCTTACCTTAAGCTGTAACCTGAATTTGGACTTTTAGCATTCTCAGTTGTGAGAAAAGAGCCTGGTGCTACAAATGATTACATTCTTGGCTGCTAACTGATTGTTGGTGGTTGGAATTCAACTAATGGCTCTTCAGAGAAAGACCTGACAATGTACTCCCATAAGGATTTCCGTCAAAGGAAAGTCTGTGGCAGTGTTGTGTTCCATTGTACATAAATTTTATATGAGTCAAAAGGGACTCAATGTCACCTACTAACACAATATTTAATTTTTTTCTGTGTTTTACTACTATCTTCTTTGGGATTGAGGTGTTCTGAGTGCTTTACTTTGTTGTTGTTCTGTGTGTGTGATTTTCTTATATGAAATCCAGAATATATAAATCTATGGAGATAGTAACTAGATTAATTGTTCTTTTGCGGTTATAGCAGGGGACCAAAGGGGATACAAAAGGGAGAAAATGTTCTAAACTTGACTGCAAAACTCTTTTTAATATGTTTAAACCATAGGATTTAATAGTTCATGGATCATGTGAATAAAACTGTTTTAAAAATCTGGCTCCATTACTTAATAGGCTGCTTGCCCTCCCCTCCCCCCCATCCTCAATTTCACCGCCTATGAGTTGGATGTAATAGTCTCCTGACCCACTTTGATGCAAAAATAAAGTGAGATCACGTGCTTAGCAGTGAACACACATAATATGCAACAAGTGCCTGCCTAACAAATAATGACCATTACTTGTCTGTCAGTTTGTTGTATTGTGGTGTCCTCTGTGCTTCTTGGAAGTTGGAAACTGTGTCATTGGTATTTAAAATCCCAGCAGGGCCCCCCAAATTTAGTAGGTTTCAGCAGGGATTTCAGACTAGGAACAGATTATGAAGAAGAAATAGGCTGTCCACTTCGGTGGAATTAATCTCTGAAAATCATATAGATAGCAGAGTAACAATGTCAGATCCTGAAAATCCCAAGAATAACAACAGAGACATTGGCAGAGAAAGTGCTAGAGTGCGATCAAAAAGCACTGGAAATATGACGGACGGAGAGCTCGCTTCTCAGACAGAGCTAGTTGGTCCTAAGGACAGGGATGCAGTGACGCCGTTGGGAATAAAGCCTTTGAGACCTTCACTTGTTGATGGAGCACAACCCCAAAGGAGAAAAAAACTGCTGCAACATAAATTAATTATTGGAACTTGGAATATATCAAGTACGAATCTAGGAAAATGGGAAGTCATCAGATATGAACTGGAATGAGTAATGATAAATATCTGAGAGTGAACTGAAATGGACTGGTATTGGCTATATTGAATCAGATAATCACACGGTTTATTATGGTAGCAAAGAGAGATTCAGGAGAAATGGCTTCATATTTATCATCAAAAAGGATATTTCAAGATGTATCTTGAAGTACAATCCTGTTTGTGATAGGATACTATCTCCATATAAGGATAGCTAGTCAATAAAATGATTATTAGAATTCATGTACCAACCAAATTAGTGATGCAGAAATTGAAGAATGCTATTAATATCTCCAGCTTGAAATTGATCGAACATGCAATCAAAATACATTGCCAGGAGACTGATAGACTGCCTACTGTACTATGGAGAAGATAAGATGCATTGATAATTATTGGTGATAGGAATGCAAACGTTGTAAGCAAAGAGGAATGAACACATGGCCTTGATGATAAAAGTAAAGCTGGAGAACACATGATAAAATTTTATAAGACCAATGGCTTGTTCATCGCAAATACCTTTCTTCAACAACACAAAAAGTGACTATATATTCAGACTTCTCCAGATGGAATGCAGAGAAATCAAATTGAGTACATCTGTGGGAAAAGGCAATGGAGAAACTCAATGTCAGAAGCTAAAACAATGAGATTTCATCTTATACCTACCATAATAGCCAAAGAAAAAACAAATGAGAACAACAATTACTAGCCATGATTCAGAGAGATTGGCACTCTTATACACATCTAATGGGGTGGTGAGTATGTACAACCATTGCGGAAAATAATACGGTAACACCTAAAATAATGTACAAAAGAAATACCATACAATCCAGCAATACCTCTGCTGGGTATATACCTCAAAGAAATAAGAAACAGATCATGAACAGATGTATGCTTTCCCATGTTCATTGCAGCATATTTCACAATAGCAAGAAGCTGGAAACAGCCCAAATGTCCATCAGCAGAGGAGCAGATAAAGACGTTTTGATACATACACAATTTGGAATACTAAGCATCCCTATAAGCCAGTATCAAAACCAAGAAACACCTCATCATGTGAAGGGACCTGAAAACTGTGATGCTGAATGACGTTAGTCAATCACAGAGGACAAATATAGTATGAATCCACTATTATACGATAACCACCAAGATGAAGGTAGGCTCCTACTCCCAGGACATGTAAAAACCCAGTGTTGAAAATTAAGCATATTACCTTCAGGACTAATGCTCCTGACCCAAGCCATGGTATCTCAATTGCTTCAAATGCACGTAAACGTTGGGTCTTGGTTCAGTACAGCTGAAGAAGAATCGAAGCATTTGAATTTTGGTGCTGGCAAAGAATATTGCAAGTACCACGGACTGCCAAAATGACAAAAGCTCTGCCTTATAGGAAATGCAGCCAGAAGGTTGCTTAGAAGCCAGGATGGGGAGACTTGGTCTTAGGTAGTTTGGACTTGTTGATGGGAGAGAGCTATCCCTGGAGAGGTTTTGTTAAAGTGGAGGGGCAGCAAAAAGAAAGAAAGCCCTCCACGAGATGGACTGACTGACCAGGCGGCTGCCATAACGGGCTGAAGCCCAGAGACTATTGCTTGGATGGCAGCTGCCCAGGGGCGCCTCCTCCTGTTTTCGCTGCTATGAGTTGAAATTCTCACGATGGTGCCTAACAAGAGCAATATGCAATGGTCATAAGTAATCTTCAAATGACATCATTTATTTTCCCAACTACGTGGATAAATCAATTTTTTTAAGCTCTCACAATCACCTCAACGAGTGCCCTTATGCTATCAGACTTAGGGAGTTTTACCACTTTTCCTAGAAAGCAGCCTAGATGGAATTTGAAGCCAGGGTAGGCATGCTTCCAAACCCAACGTTTCTACCCTCTCCTTTCTCCTGCTCGTGTTAAGGTCGCGCACGCACTTCCCCATCAGTGTCCTGCTCTTCCAGGTTTCCCCTCCCCTCACTCGCTTCTTCCTTCAAGGACCCAGGGCTTTGCGGAAAGTTCTCTGGCAACCAGTGAGCGGTTCTCTCCGTTAATTAGGTGTTTCATTTTGTTGCCAGTCTTTGGTTTTCCCCTCGGAGATCTGGCAGCATTTTCAATAAATTGTATTTCAAGTAAAAAATATGGAAAAAGACAGTGAGTGGCTCCCAGGTTAGGGACGGCAGCGCTCTGTTCTGCAGCAGAGAACAATTGGGTCTTTGTATGAATTATTAAGGACTTCCTGGGGAGGCAGCTGTGGATTTTCCTCCTGTTTTTAAAAGAATGGCTAAATTAGACTCCCTTTCTTGGGTTCGTACCATATTTTATTTTCACAATATCCCTTCCTTATTTTCACGAATGAAATTCAAGTGATTGTTTTGGACTGGGAATAGAGGTGGGACAAAGGTTAGCTTGCCTCTGCAAGAAGTGGGGCTGAAGAGTCGCTGAAACGTGCCGCGGTAGAACTAAACATTTCCTTCTGGGTAACACTCTCGGGGGCCTCTGTGGGATCCACAGCACATTTCAGAGAGAAGTTTTGTCACCCGACTTTGGGTTGAATAGCGCCACGTATCTAGATTGATGACGATTCCCTCTCTGGTCTATCAGTCTTTGGCCCTCTGGATGAATGTTTCACTCTCCATCAGCAGGGAACAAAGAGCAAGGAGTCAGGAGGAGAGTTTGGAGATGGAGATTTGTGGAGATGGAGATTGCACATGGCTCCAGTGTGATCTGGATTTGAGTTACAGCCCTAGCACATATCAAGCTGTGTCACGCGGGCCAAATTACTTCTTCCCCTCCACACTGCACTCCAAGTCCTTGATTGACGCTCTTAATTTTATACCACTGAGCCACAGAATATGCTTTCTTCTACACAATGCCATTTCTAGCCCAGTTACCTGCATCTCCCTCATTCATTTCCTGCCACCAAGTCGATAACTCACAGGGATGGTTCTCTTCTGTCCTATGGGATTGCTATGAATTACCCATTTCATGCCTAATCTTTTAGTTTCAGTTCAAATGTTGTCTGAATCATAGTTGGTATTCAATATATATATATGTATATATATATATATTTCTTTTGTAGGTAACATATGTCATCTTTCTTTGCTGCTAACAGTCAGCCATCTTCACTCAGACATTGACTCACAATCAATCGATAACTCTTTTCTCACTAAAGAGGTTGGAAAAGTAAAATAGCCACTTCTCAGGGCACCCAGAGAGTGAGCATGTGATGAACAGATGAATGTACCTAGACTTTCATCAGGTCATTTGGCATATACTAGATCAGAGGTGTCAAACTCAATGAAAAGGAGCAACTTTGATTTTGTGAGTTTACCTTCAGTAGCTAAAAGGTTAGTGAGGGAATTGTGTGTATGCCATTGCCTTGATCTCCCCTGAGTGTTATGTTCATTCTATTTCAGAGCATCCTGGACCACAAAAAAATTACCTTGTACCCCAATTTGACACCCCTGTACTAGATAATTGTTTCTAAGCTTCTTATCTCATAGTCACCAGCTAGCCAACACATCTCAGCCAGGGAGGAGGACTATACACCAAGTTTTAAATTTAGGCTGGTTAAGTCTTTTTATTTGAGAAAGAAAATCTTCCAATGAAGACTTTAAAATTTATACCTATTACCCATCAGCAAGACTTCACTCAAGCAAACATTCTAAGTGTTTCAAGAAGCTAGTGATAGACTACAAGGAACTGGACAGTTACAAAACCTTTGCTAGGTGTTGGCGGAAGATTGTCAGGGCAACTACTGTCAGTATTGAGGAAATTTAGGGAATTGTTACTGTTGATTTCAATTCTCCATAATTTTTGAAGTGTGTGCTTTGCAGAAGTATACCTAGGTGCTATGGAAAAAAAAAAACTTCACGTCTACATCCCACTGAAGCTCAGGCACCTGCTTACCACAATCAGAACAACGATGGCTCTGATTGAGTTCTGAATCTTACTCAAGTGTCTATCTTTGGAATAGTGTAAACTACAACTCTACTGGCAGTGTGCTTGCTAGACTTCCAACTTCTGCACCCCAGGGCTTTCTTAAAAGCATAGGGATATTTTTGTGTAATCACACTCTATATCTAGCAGCATCTAGCAGTTTCCAGATTCACTCCTGTTCTACTATGGACCACCGTCACCACCATTACAGCCACCGCCAACATCACTGTTTTGCATCTATTCTTATGCAAACTGAGGCCTAGCCTTCCCCTCACAGGGAAGTCACAAAGTCACAAAGCAGGAGTGAATTTACTCTCTCCAACTCTGATTGCTATTCATTTTCTTTTCTAGTTTAGTAAAACCCACAGTCAACTGGTGTATACAGTTAATCATTGGTCACATTCCTTAGATAAGTTGAAAGGGGGTAAAAAGAGATCTAGGTAATGGACCATAAGAAAAATGTCTATAATTGTAACCTTTCTCATTTCTGCAATTGATTGCAAGGCCATAAGTGTATTAAGAGCTTCCTTCTCCCCTTTCCAATTTCAAGTTTCTTTTGCTGATATCCAGCTTCTCAATGAGCGGAGTCCCTTTGAGACTCTAACTTACATCCCTAGGAGGGTCTAAACCAGTAGTAGATCTGAATGTATTTGTTTTTTAGTCTTCTGTGAATTCTTTACGATGGTTACATTGGTTCAGTGGCATGAAAAGTAGCAGAAGCAAAGTGGCAGTTTGGGTTACAAGCTCAGTGATCCACTCACGTGTCCTTCAGCAAAACATATTTACTTGGAAAGATCTACATTAACAAAGTGCAAATTCGTAGGGATGTGAATACAATTTTTGTGAATTGGTAATTAAGGAGAGTTAATGGTGAAAGAAGTTACTCCTGCTCCTTAGTTCTTGATCCCAAATATCTTGGAAAAGGGACAAAAGCATCAAACACAATGGGTTGTTCTGAGCCAATATTTAATCTTCTCCCCGAGTTCCTGGCCATCTAGCCAGCATTATAAGCAAGTCATCAACAGGCCATTCCGTCATTCTATGAGACCGATTCTGAGTGAGAAAGTCCAAACTAAGATTCATACTCACAATCTCATTATTCTTATTTTTTTTTTTTTTGCTATAAAAAGAGTTTCTTTGTCAGAAGCAATGTTATGTAGGATTTTGTGTTAATCTGGGTAGACTGGAGAAACAAATTCAAAAACACATATGTGTGTAAGACAGAGGTTTATATACAAGCAATTGAATAATGAGAAAACATCCCAGCCCAGTCCAAATCAAGTCCATAAGTCTGAGATTACCCCATATGTCCGATATCATTCTATAAAGTCTTCTTCAGACTCATGAAGCACATGCAATGATGTTGAATGCAGGAAGATCACAGGGTGGGAAGTCTTGTGGATCCAGTGTGGGTAGGGGCATCTCAATGCTCGCAGGGGTCTCTTAAGCTCAGAGCACTAGTGTAGTTCCATGTAGCTGCAGTGTCTTTCTGGGAGTGGGCTGAGAGAAGGAGTGTCTTCCGCCTCCAAGTCAAAAAGCCAGGGATTCACAAAATATTCAGGAGAAGGCCTCTGTGTGGACAGAGGTCTCATTGGCTGTTACCCAATTGATAGCCTAGACTGCATCCCTACCTTCTTAACCCTCAAATTGACACCAGATTATGTAACTACCACAGATTTCTTGGTAAAGGATCAGGCATTCTTATATTCATTGATGGTGTTGTTTATAGAAGATCAGAGAAGCCAAATCTAGATTGTTGTCTGCTCCAGAGAGGACAAACTAGCTGTCCCCTCTATGATTCAGGTGGCTCAATGAGACAAGGTAGCTAAATGATGCCATTTCTGGAATGATGCAATATCTGTGTCTCAGCATTGATACCTGTTAGTGTGATTGAGGTTCATGTATGCTAAGTTCCTGGTGGGTAGACCCCTCACCAATGTAGTTTTGGCTATCCCATTCAGTGGCAGATTACCAAATAAGCATAAACCCATATTTACCTCCAAGGGCTCTGGTGTTATAGTTGATTACCCATTGGGTTGCTAACCACAAAAACTATGGTTCAAACCAACTGCCTGCTCTGCAGAAGAAAGATGGTTTTCTGCTCCTGTAAAGATTTATAACCTCAGAAACCCAGAAGAGTAGTTCTACTTTGTTGACTGTGTCAAACTTGGTTGCTATGTCAGAATTGACTCAATGGTCCTAAGTTTTTGTGCTTACTTTTGTTCTTTTTCCCTTTCAGGGATTGTATATTTAAGAGAGGCTTTGACTTTGTAGGAAGGTACTATTGAGGGTGGGTGCGGAGGGATAGTGAGAGAGAGAGAGAAAGAGAGAGAGAGAGAGAGAGAGAGAGAGAGAGAGAGAGAGAGAGAGAGACCATCTAAACCTAGAAGCTGAATCTTTGATGTGGTAGGAAAATGTGAAATTCTCTATACTTTAGCAAGTAAGCACAAACAAGCCTTTGATTACTTTACGATTTGAATAATTTGACCCTGTCTCCTTATTAGCAAGTCTGGCCACCATCATTATGAATTTATGGTTCAAGCACGAGAATAGTTTATTTTATTCATCAAATTATTGAGTGCTCTCTTGGATGTTGTATTTCTATATTATCTATATAAGACACAAATATTATTAAACTCAATGTACCTTCTGAGTGGTCTAGTGCCAGATTGCCTTGATATTTGGGTGGCAAGCTTCCACATGACTCCAAATGTGGAGCATGAGCTAGCCTTCACATTTCCCCTTCTCACACCTATGGTTCTCTCTCTCTCTGACCTTCTCAACCTATGTCCAAGTTCAGTAGTTAACTTCACCATCCTGAAGGTGGTTAGCTAGGCAGTCACCAGCCATAAGGTAGAGAAGTCTACATGATAGCACAACCTTCTGACAAACTGGCAGAAATTCAAGGTGGTGATCTTACCTGTTTCAGGAATCAAATTTATAGCTGAGGTTTCATATGACATTCTTACTTTCTGACCTGTTAACTACTAGCCCTTCAGTATGATAAATCACAGAAAGGATTCATAGAATTGAAGGAGTATACTATACTTGATCATACATTCATTATAAATAAAACAAATACAAACAAAGAGACTCATAGGGTAAGACCTGGAAAGGTTCCCGGTGCGGACCTTCCATGTACCGAGGGATGTATTGAGGGATGTGCAAAACTCTTCATTCTCTGCGCAACTGACTGGGCCTGAATGTTCAGAGTTTTTATCTACTTGTCCCTCATCATATTGTACTGGCTCTTCAGGCCTGACTAACCCCCACAAAGATTCAGGTATGGCTTGGAAGCCATAGACCGAAGTAGACCTTGATTTCTCTTGGGAATATTTTTCCATGGTCAACGACAAATGCCACCATATTGAAGTAAAACCAGGTCTTTCACCTCATAACGCTATTCTCTAAGCTTGTTCTTTCTAAGACTGCTCATTTGGCTATCTTCTTCACCGTGACTTCCTGAATAAAATTCAAATCTATCTGCATTTTTCACATGAGGGGGGAGGTCTAGTGTTGTTATTCAATACCTCTTAGTTTTTAGACCTAATTAGTGGGGACTCAGAAGATGGAGAACCAAAAAGGACTGATCCATTTACTTCTCCCTCCCAGCTGAGCTTCCCATCCCCACCTTTGCAGAAAGGGCAGGAGGCCAAGCACATGGAAGCTTTGCTCTGGGCGGCCCAGCAGGAGAGGTGAGTCATTTACTTTGACAGGAATTAGCTTCAGCAAAATCCCAGTAATCTGGCTTCATCAGGAAATGGACTGTGACACCTCAGCGAATGTTCCAATAACTACAACTTACTCTTTCATGTGCCAAAACTCCATTTAATCATCTTGGATCCAAGTCTTTTAAAAACCAATTACATGTTTCTTTGACTGCTTCATTGGAGGGTCCTGCCCACATTCTTACTTTCCTCCCCCCCTAACACATACACAACAGGGGGACTTTCAATGCGCCAGGATACAGGTTAATAGGAATGACAATTTGTGTCATCATTCAAAGGCCCTATTCTTGCTGTGAATTCAGAGTTCTTCTGTCTACTGTAAAAAATATTGTTTCTATTTTATTTTCTCATGTTGCCTAAGAAGAGGCTCCTGAAGAAGACCCACGTTTGAATTCTGGCTGCACCTCGATGGGGACCCTCAGTGTCCTCAGAGACAATATAGGTACAAGTAGCCTGCATCTAGACTGCAGCTGGTGTACACTGTTCGATTCTTGACTCACAGACAAATGATTGGAAGTTGGAACCTACCAACCACGTCTGTAAAGGTCACAGCTTAAAAAAAAAAAACCCTAGAGCAGTTCTACTGTACATGGCATGCACTTGCCATCAATTGGAATCTACTTGAGACAGCTAGCAACATCAATTACAGCTACGGTTCTCAACCTGTGGGTCACGACCCCTTTGGGTGGAGGGGGGGCGTGTCAAACGACCCTTTCACAGGGGTTGCCTAAGACCATCAGAAAACATATTTCTGATGGTTTTAGGAACTGAGACACCGCTCATCTATCCATCTCCAGGTGGGTCTGCCCACATGCAGATACTCCCACATACGAGTACCCAGCCTGAAGCCTGATGACCCATGCTACACCATGCTTCAAGACAAAACTTCATTGATTTGTCATTAGAAATAAACATTTCATAATATGTAAGTACATTTTTTTGGTGATGAATCACTATGCTTTCATTATGTTCAATTTGTAACAATGAAAATACATCCTGCTATTAGATATTTTCATGGCAATTCATAACAGTGGCAAAATGACTTATGAAGTAACCATGGAAATAATTGTCTGGTTGGGGGCCACATGAGGAACTGTATGAAAGGGTTTTGGCATGAGGGAGGTGGAGAACTGCTGCTCTACAGCCTGTCTCCACCCCCACGCTGAGTCTCCCTCTCTCAGTATCACTGTAGTCCCTGGGTGGGACACACGGGTAAGTGTTGGGTTCCTCGCTGGAAAGTTGGTTCTCTGAGTCCACCCAAAGGACAGAGATAACCAGCTTCTGAGAAGCCATAGTTGAGAAAAGCACATGGAACACAATGCCACCCAGAACCACATGCGGGGGCCCCATGAGGCAGAATCAATTTGGTGACTGGTAGTATCGCTGTGAGGTCTGAGGTCCGAAGACTGAATGCAGTGACGGTGTCTAACACATTGCAGCTGCTGAAGAATGAATATTACTTCCCAGTGCACCTTTACTTCTTGCTTGGCAACTTCATCACCATTTCTGTTTGCTACTCCTCCCCTGTGTCCACTTCAGGGACAAGGTTGTCCCTGTCTTAATTGTCCTGTCCTGAGCTACCCGGGATCAAGCACTAAGATGAGAGGCCATCAAGTGCTTTTCTCATCATCTGATAAAAAAACCAAATCCCCCCCCCCCCCCCAAAAAAAAAAAGTTACGCCGCCTCCTCAGGGGAAGAAAAGCTTCTCAGAGTAAATTCGAAAATTCATTTTGCATGTGGAGCTTCTGGGAGATGTGGCCTTTCTGTAGACTTTGGATCAGGAAGAATTTGGAGTTCAACAGTTACGTTCCACTGAGGATGCACTCCCCACACTTTTCTGCATTTAAGAATTGTGTGTGCTTCTCAGCTCTTGGAGGGGGAGGGAAAGAGCACTTGCTTACGGAACAATTTTCAATCTCTCAGACCTGCAAATAACACTCTCTGAATTTCCTCATTCACCCCTTCCTCCCACCACCTGTCTCTCTCTCTCTCTCTCTCTCTCTCTCTCTCTCTCTCTCTCTCTCTTTCTCTCCCTCTCCTTCTCCCTCTCTCTCTTCTTTTTGTCCCTGGGAAGCACTGCATCCTGCATGGAGTTGGGAAGGCAGGGGAGGTAAGTGGGTAATTAGGAGTGAAGGCCATGCCAGCCATATTTCCTCTTTTTCCCTTAAGTCCCTGGAGCCAAATCCCAAAGCCACAGACTGACAAGGCAGGGCACGCCTCTGACAGAAACCTCCTGCCAGGTTCTAAGAATGCTGATTCATTTTCTTGTGTAATGAAGAGCCTCTCTAGGGGAAAGCAGTGGGAAGGGAAGGGAAAGGAGAGGCATGCTATTTACTGAACACTCAATATGTGTCAGTTTGAAAGTATGTTGTATCATTTCATCCTGACAGCAATCCTGTGGATACTATTATCTACTTTTGGCAGAATCGGAGCATGGTTTGAGAGGTTGATTAATTCACCTAAGTTATCACTATTGATATATGAAGAATTTTATTTGGCATGTAGAGTAGAGATTCCTTTCCCCATACTCCATTATCCTTTTTACAGAAGGTTAGAAAAAGATAAATGTGTAAACTTTGGGGAAATCTATTTTTAAAAATTCGTGATGGAAGCTCCAGCTTGATATCCTGTAGAATAGCTATGAAAGTTGGCATCATTTATTCATTTAAATGCAGTACTTTACAGTTCATAAATGTTTCTCCCTCTCTCCTTCTCCAATAGCTCTGTATTGTAGCTATGTCTTTCTTTCTTTGGCTTCAGTTTAGTATTAAAATGAGCATAACAATCAACACACTATGTAGGTGAAGGTCTCCAGGAGACCAAATAAGATGAGTATATTGTCCTAGTAAATACTGTGTCTTAGTAATCCCCTCCCTCCAACACATACCCCTTGCCCTTGAGTTGATTTCAACACAGAGTCACCTAGGACTATGATTGAAGTTTTCAAAGGCTGGTTGTTATTCTAAATAGGTCACCAGGCCTTTCTTCTGAGAAAACTCTGAGTGGATCCAAACCTCAAACTTACAGTTAATAGTTGAGAGCCTTAACCTCTTTGTCCCACCGAGGTGTTTCTCTCAGCACCTAGGACTTGGTAAAACTGTAGTGAAATAAGCCTTTATATGATAATGTGTCATGGGTCTTGTCCACCACTGTAGCCCTGCATCTTCCAGGTAGAAGACAGAGTACCGAGGGAAAGCAATGAACTGAAATAATACATTTAAATCTTAATACAAGAAGAATAATTGTCTGTAAGACTTTAATTTGAATGATGACAGTGAAAGCCCATGAACTCAAGTTGCAAAACAGATGCTAGTATGGGCTCTGACATACTGTCCACACCTCATCTAGTGGGTGTGTCAGGAAGGGTTAATGCTGAATGAATAGTCCATAGTTTGACAGGGCAGGGCAGGACTGTACAATGAGTTCTGTCCTTGGGAGTCTGGAAGTCACATGAATAATTCAATTTTTGTCTCATCTGAAAATTTCTTTGGAATGCTTTCTGTTTTCTTCCACATGACTAGCTAGCAACACTGAGAAATCTTATTTTGAGAGAAGTAACTGGTGTCAGAAGGATCTTCCTGTTCAATAAGCAAAGTGGGTTAGGCCACAGAGAACGTTGGGTTGGCGGAGAAAAATGCCCCCAAATGCTCACCTGAATGAATTTTAAAGAGGCTGGGTTGTTGGTAAGAAGTGCTAGTTAAGCACTTAGTTACTAACTGAAAGATTGGTAGTTCTAACCCACGGAGTGGCTCTAAGAGAGAAAGATCTGAGAATCTGCAACTATAAAGATTACAGCCAAGAAAGTCCTGCACATTAATCTGTCATGTGAGCTTGCTACAAGCTGGAATCCAACATGTGGC
Source organism: Nesogale talazaci (assembly GCA_004026705.1). Taxonomy (NCBI): domain Eukaryota; kingdom Metazoa; phylum Chordata; class Mammalia; order Afrosoricida; family Tenrecidae; genus Nesogale; species Nesogale talazaci. The sequence continues at coordinate 47,810 of PVJH01008685.1, read as the reverse complement.
ACCTAACAACGACAGGTTGAGAGTTTGGCTACATTTTACCAAGGACTCTGCCAAGGTCTCACATGTCTTTGTCAAACAGCAAACAATTGATCTGGTAATGTAGTCTTCCCAAACCGGCAGGAAATGACTACTTGATGTGATTATCTGGGGCTCATCTTTCCTTTTTTTCTTGATAGTCACAGAAACTGGTTTGATAATCCAGTTTGTAATTTATTGATTATTGTTTTCAGAAATTTCAGTTACCGTGCAGTGGATTCCATGTTGGGCTGCTAACCACAAGGTTAGCAGTTTGAACCCACCAGTTGCCCCTCAGGAGAAAGATCAAGTTTTCTACTCCTGTAGCTTTACAGCCTCTGGGGCAGTTCTTCCCAACTTCAAGGCAGTGAGCACAAATATGGCCAGGACCAGGCCATATTACTCAATATAATCTTCTCAGCTTGAGGGCACTATTCTTGCTCCCAGGATACGGATGGGAAAACGGAAGTTTAGGAAGCCTTTGAGATGTGCCCGAGGTAACATGCATACTTTCTAGGAGGTGTTTAATATTTATGTGGGGATTAGACGACCTTGCATGATGAAAGTGAAGAGTAACTGAAGCACTTGCTGATGAAGATCAAGAATTATAGCCTTCAGTATGTATTACAACTCAAAGTAAGGAAGACCCAAGTCCCCCCAACTAGACCAATAGGAAATGTATTGGTAAATGGAGAAAAGGGTGAAGTTGTCAAGGATTTTGCCTTGCTTGGATCCACAACCAATGCTCAGGGAAGCAGCAGGCAAGAGCTAAAATGATGCACAGCAGTGAGTAAAGCTGCTGCACAAGACCTTTTAGAGCAGTGGTTCTCAACTTTCCTCATCCTGCGACTCTTGAATCCAGTTCCTCCTGTTGTGGTGACCCTCCCAACCATAAAACTATTTTCATTGCTACTTCTTAACTGTCATTTTGCTACCGGTATGAGTTGGGTGGTCCCTGTGAAAGGGTTGTTTGATCCCCAAAGGGGTGATGACCCACAGGTTGAGAATCACTGCTTTAGACTACTGAAGACCAAAGTAGCAAGAATGTTACTTTGAAGACTTAGGTATGCCTGATGAAAGCCCATTTATACATGTAAAAGCTGGACATGTGAATAAGGAAGGCTGAAGAATAGAAGCACCTGAATTGTGGTGCTGGGGGTGAATATTGAAAATAACACACGCAGAAAAATGGACAAACTGATCTGTGTTGGAAGAAACAAGGCCAGAGTGCTCCTTAGAGGCAAGGATGGAAAGACTTTGCCTTAGACACTTTGGTATATTGTCAGGAGAGGCCAATCCTTGGATAAAGAAATCATGCTTGGTAAAGTGGAGGGGCAGAAAAAAGGAGAGTGGCCCTCAGCAAGAAAGATGGCCATGGGGGCTGCATCAGAGGGCTTAGGCATAGGAACCCTGTGGCCATCGTCGCAGGAGCACGCAGTGCTTCCTCCTGTTGTGCTCAGGATTGATATGGGTTGGAGCTGGCATGGTGGCACTTAACAAGTACAGGGAAGCTGGTGGGCCTTCCACAGGAAGGGGCAAGAGGAAACATTTCTGAGCAAGTTGGTGCCAGAGAAGCCCTGGTGGCATAGTGGGCTACGAGTTGGGCGGCAAACCCAAGGTCAGTACTTTGAAACCACCAGCTTCTTGTAAAGAGAAAGATGAGACTTTCTACTCCTGTAGAATTATACTAGCAGAGACTCATAGGGGCGGCAATTTTCTCCTGTCCGATCAGGGTCTTAGGAGTCAGAAATGACTCAATGACAGGGGGTGTGAGTTTTAGGTGGCAGAGGTCATGTTGGGTGCTTGTCAACCGCTTTCAGGTCTAGTCACACCTGTGAGGTAGGAACTGTCACTTCCCTTATTTTAGAGCGGAGGTCACCGGAGCACAAGAGGCAATTGTGGTGCATGGGCAGAACCCTTGTCCTTCATGTCAGAGATGGCTCAGGCCAGTCTGTCAGTAAACTTTCTGCACAGTCACCTGACTTTTGCTGCCATGATGCTGAAAAGGTTCTAATGAGCTTTCCAGTTTGATAGATTAGGAAGGCAGGCCTGGAAACTTACTTCTGAAAATCAATCAAGTAAAAACCTATGAATGACAGCAATTTGATCACATTGTGCATAGTGGTAGCATGGGTTGAGGCTATTCAATGGCAGCTGACAGTCACCATGACAAACCACCTCCCATCCCCACCACTTCCACCATCTTCACATCTACCTCCACCTCCACCTCCACCACCTCCACCATTTTCACCTCCACCACCTCCACCATCTTCACTTCCACCTCCACCGCCACTATTACCACCTCCCCCTCCACTTCCACCACCACCTCCATCTTCGCCTCCACCTCCACCTCCACCACCACCACCACCACCACCACCTCCACCTCCACCTCCACTTCTACCATTACCACCTCCACCACCTCCACCACCCCCAGCACTAGAGCACAGGCAGAGCTGTAGTGGCTGGCTCTCCCCTAGTATCTAGAAAGGAGATGGGGCGTGATGGGAGGAGTGTTCGGAGTTCTGTTCCACATAGCCAGTCTTTCAACACTCTCAAGGAGCGATGCCCCATTCACGGGGAGTGTTCAGGTGAAAAGGGGTCATGTGATCAGGCAGGCATGAGGCACAGGAGCATGTGGCAGCTCTGGAGTGGGTCCGGATGTCACTGACCAGTCAGTGTCTGCCCCTTCCTCCTGTTGTCCCCGCCACTTCAGAGCTCTCAATGTTGTGTTCTTTCTCAGCTCAAATTTGGGGTTTGTTTGTCTGCGAGGCAACGGCTCTGGGGCCCTCCTGAGAAATTTCACAGAGGAAACAGGATGCAGGGTGGACCACGGGGGCAGGGACGCCAGCTTCTCAACCCTGGGCTGTTGGGAGCACGGAGCAGCAAATGGCACTTCCCCGGGTTTTTATGTTTAGCTGGAGCTTAATTAATAACCAGCCAACAAGTCTATAATTAACTTGATTCCCCTTTTGGCCAGCCAAGGGAATAGTCATAAAGTGCTGTTTTAAAGCCTGCCATGGTGCTGGGAAGACAGGCGGAAAACCAGGCTCTGGAGCCCCACTCGCACAATCATGTGAGCATTTGTGGCGCTCCCTCTGCCCCCCTGCAAACTGTATTATCTACACCAGATGTTTCATTAAAAGAAGAATTGCTGTACTTCAGGGTTCAAATTATAAATGCCTGATTTATTGCCCTGCTTCACTTTTCAATGCTACCCTGCAGAACGCTGACAAATGAGAGCTTCTTATTTTGTGGAGTGCTTGGGTTGATGGAGATGTCAAAGGCAGGAAGGGGTTAACATGTTCTGGGCTGGGCCTGTTTGGTGGGCTATTTTGCTCTCCTTCTGCACAATTCCAGCCCTGACCCCCCCCCCCCCACCCCTGACCTTCTTACCCAACAGCCATATGGACTTTTGGTTGCTTCTTTTGAAAATCTCTACAGTATTATGGTCCGGAGATCAACCTCAAACTCCCAGCTCACCTCCATCAAGTCAATGCTGGCTCACAGCAGCCCCTACAGAACAGCATGGGGACAGCTTTTGTGTGTCTATAAGACAGCCTCTCTGAGAGGGACAGCGAGCCCACTCTTTCTCCCACGGATGCTTGCTGATTTCAAACTGTCAGTGCAAGACCACGCGGCTTTTCACTGCGGCATTTGGAACCCTGCATGATCTGCCTCTGATCGTCCTGGACAGCTGCACATTGTTCTCCTTTATACAGGTTCTGCCACAAGATCCTGGAAGGCCTGACTTCTGCCCACTGCACCAGCTTCACTCCCTCTGCCAGGCTGGCCTTATTCCAGTTTTTTGAAAGTTCCAAGCTCCTTCTTTCTGCCAGGGACACTCTCCCCTCCACTCTTCCTTTGGCTCAGTTGGCACAGATGTCATTTCCTCTGCGCGGCATTCACCCGCCCCGGTATTGATGAGCCAGCCCCTGGTATCCTGTTCAGGGTGCTGTGCCCTGACCACCATCTCTGCTCATTCATTTCTTTGCCCGGTTCCCACATGCCACTGTGAATAACAGTGGTGGCAATGGAACCTCTTTGCTCACCATAAGTCTCCGATGCCAGCACAGAGCTGTGCGAAAAGGCACATCAGTGTTTAGTGCCCCACTTCTTGACCTGCTCACCATCCCTATCTTGATAACTCTGGCCTCAGAAAGAATATCTTCTAACCTTATCTCTAGACCCACTTGAGCTCTTTAGAGAATCTGTCGTTTGAGCACCCTGTGCCTCGGTTTCCCCTACTGTAAAAGGGGTTAATAGAACCAACCTCCTATAGTGATGGTGCAGATTAGTCAGTGTGGTAGGGAACTGGTAAGTGCAGCTGGCACACTGAAGGTACTGAAGAAAGAACAGCTAGCTTGCAGCCTGATCTTTAAGTCTATGTATTTACTCTAAATGGATTTTACTTTGAACTGTGCTTTAGCTCTGCTTTCTCCTCCCATATCCCCTTGACTTTGACTTGCTAGTTTCAGCATGTATGGCCTCACAATGGGCCCTGATTAATCAACTAGAAGACGTATGACCCTGTGGCCACGATACCAGCAATCCCAGATGTAATTCAGGCAAACATGTCATACTAGGATACAGTATGTTTCCTATTTTGTTTAATATAAACAAGGATAATATGCTTACCAAGAGTTACAGAAGGGCAAAGCAGTGTTTCTCTGGAGCCCAGTGGATAGTAGTCCCTATTGAACACCTTTTGAGTTTCAGGGGCCATTTGAAGACCGTAAGTCTCAGTATTGGTTATATGACCTTGCTTTTGTTCAGATGGGAGCACATTAAGCCTCCCATTAATGACAGTATAATTGGCCAAGTGCTATGATAGTTGTCGATAGCCATGTGAAAACCAGTCAATGAATAAGTAAGATCCAGATCAGAGGAGAAGAATTGATGCAGTTGAATAATGGTGTTGGTGAAGACTATTAAAAATTCTACTTAATGCCAGGAAAACAAACTATCTTAGAAGAAATATAGCCAGAATGTTTCCTAGAAGAGGGGATCCTTATAGGAAGGGAGGGATAACCAATCCTGAGGAGAAACTTCTGGGGCTAATGACTCTAGGGGAACAGGGGAGGAGAGCAGGGGGAGGAAAATAGGGGGGGAGCCAACAAACTCAGGGACAAAGGAAATAAAAGCGATCTAAAACTGATGGTGTAGAATGCCATATGGTGTTTGATCAAGTGCAATGTAGGTGAGGGAAAGGACTAAGAGTCAAAAGAAGGTTAAGCAAGAGAGTGAGACAGGGGGAAAGTAAAAAGAAACAGAGGTAAGAACTAGCAGGCAAAAGACATTTACAGAGGTATAAATATAGGCATATACACATATGTAAATATATTCATATATAATGATAGAGATATGGGCCTATGTACATAGAGTGCAAGAACACTCTGTTCTAGTAACCTGGCATTAAAACATTATTTTATTGGGGACTCATATAATTCCTATCACAATCCATCCATCCATCCATCCATCCATCCATCCATCCATCCATCCATCCATTATGTCAAGCACATTTGTAAATTTGTTGTCATCATCAGTTTCAAAACAGTTTCTTTCTACTTGAGCTCTTGGTATCAGCTTCTCATTTTCCTCTCCCTTCTCCACCCTGCATCCCTCATGAACCCTTGATAATTTATAAATTATTATTTTTTCATGTCTTACACTGACCAATGTCTCGCTTTACCCACTTTTTTGTTGTATATCACCCTGGGAGGGGGTTATAGGTTTATCATTGTGATCAGTTTCCCTTTTCATTATTTTTATTTTTTAGTTTTTTGGGGGGCATCACTTCCCTTGGTGGGAGTGGGAGGCCCAGGCTTGCTCCTAGAGAGCTACTACTGGATTTGAACCACCAGGCCAGTGGAATGCAGTCCCGCACTCAACCACTACGCCATCATGGCTGAGCCCCCAGGTCCCCTTTTCTAGCCACTTTTTGATCTTCTGAGAGCATCATGGGATTACCTGACATTTTGTGATGCTCATCTTCCTGACACAATTGCTGAAGTTAAAATGGGTGATAAGCAAATGTGGAAAAGCAAACTGATGGTGCCCAGCTATCAAAACATATACCATCTAGTCTTAAAGGCTTGAAGTTACACAAGTGACCATATAGTAGGAAAGCAACAAAGTCCACATGGAACAAGCACACCAGCCTGTGTGATCATAGTTGTTGACAGAATCAGGTACCATGCATCAGAAGAACAAAAACAATCATATTGATTCAAACAATTTGGGTCAGAGTGGAGACCCAAAGCGCATCTGTAGATGATTGAATATTCTCTCACAGAAGGGTCACAAAGAAGGGAAGAGGCAGCCAGAATACAGTATAGTACTAACAAAACACATACCATTTCTCTAGTTTTCTTTAATACTTCCCCCAGCTCCACTATCGTGATTCCAGTTTTATCTTACAAATTGGGCTAGACTTGACACATGGAATCCAGGACAGATAAAGTACTGGGAGCAACGATACCCTGAGTGTAGGATGAGGGATGGGGAGAAGTGGGAGAAACAGGGAACCAACTATGATTGGCATAGTCCACCATCCCCAATCCAGGGAGATGAAAAACAGAAATGTAGGTGAAGGGAAACAGTGGACAGTGTAAGATATGAAAATAATAACAATTTATAGTATATCAGGGGTCCACGAGGGTGGGGCGGGGAGGGAAAAAAGAGGAACTGACACCAAAGCCTCAAGCAGAAAGAAAATGTTTTGAAACTGATGATGACAACATATGCAAAAATGTACTTGATACAATTGATTTATGGATTGTTATAAGAGCTGTCAAAGCTGCCAACAAAATGATTTTTTGACAGTAAAAACCACACACCCATGCATTCACACACATAAAGAAAAGCGGGGATGGAGAAACTTCATCTCATGTACTTTGGACACTTCATCAGGAGATGAAGTCCCTGGAGAAGGACGTTATGCTTGGTAAAGTAGAGGATCAGTGTAAAAGATGAAGACCTTTGTTGACAAGTGTTGGTCCAATGGCTGCAATGATGAGCTCACACATAACTACTATGGAGAAGGTATGGGGTCAGGCACTGTGCATTTGCAGTCACCTGTAACAGCATTTAGCAGTACCGAGTGCTATTGTAGGGGCTGTTGGGCAGTGAGATGAGACAGTGAATCCAGGCTTGAGGAAACAATAAAATAAAAGGGGGTGGGATGATGACACTGGCAGTGTAGGGTACTAATCCATCCAGGGAGAAAGCATTGTTTATGTCTTCATAGAAATAGGACTGTGAGTGCAGACGCCACCATGAGGCGGCAAACCTTGAGGGCAATGTAAATACATGGGGCCAATTCATCAGCAAAGAGGGCTCGGCCCACTCAGAGCTATTCTAATTGCTACCCTCCTACTTTCCCCTCCCCGTCCTCCTCCCACCTTGCCCCCACTACAAGTATGTGCTACAGAAGACAACACCAAACCTATAGGCTGGAGAGAGGAATTGGCCTGCCATGCCCATACAGAAACAAATCAAGAAGAGAAAGAGTGAGGGGGGCATTAGACCCCATACTGGCGCACCACACCCTGAGGATGACATCCCTGCATGGAGCTTCTAAGGCAAAGTGAGGACTGTAGCGTCAACAACAGTTAGAGACATGATGTCCCCTTGCTGGAGCACACTGTGACAGAGGACAGTACAGGGGACACAGAGTGGGGAGTGAGCCTAGCAGTGACCATCCCTGCAGTGGGGCAAACCAAGAAGGGAACACAACAGATCAGCAATGGAAGCAAAGGAAAGCCACAACTCCCAAGTCCCCACAATTGACTTCAGTCTAGTAGGGGCACTTCCCAGAACCGGTGGGGAGATAGGCATAAAAGTCAGCAGACAGACCTGGACTTATGTATGCTTTTGTGTGTGTGTTTTGCTTGTCTTTCTCTTTTTATTCAATCTTTTGCTTTCATTTTGTTTTCTCTCTTATTGTTGTTTTGCCTACCTCGATAAGATAGGCATAGGGTATAAGCAGAAGGAGAAAGCAAGGGGACTGATCGTTCTGAGGGATTTGGGGGGAGGAGGAGATACAGGAAAGGAGTGGTGAGCAAACAATGCCATAGGCAGAGGAACAACTAGGGAATTAAAAGCAACAAAGAGGAGGACTTAGAGATCCCAGTGATGTTAAGCAGCAGCAATCTAGCTGAGAGGAATTACTAAGAGTCAGAAGAAGTGTTAGCGGGATGGTGGGGCAGGAGGAAGGTAAAAGGAAATAGAGGAAAGATCTACGAAGCCAAGCTATGGATAGAGGTATAAACATAGGTGTGCACTTATGTAAATATATTAATTAATAAAAGTAGAGGTATTAGCCTATGTATATATAGTTAAATAACACTACATTGGGGAAGTGAACTGCCTTTGGGCCTCTGCTCAAGCCCTCCCTCAATACAAGAACACTTTGTTCTAACAACCTGGCATTCTGTGTTGCTCATCCTCCCAGTGTGATTGCTGAAGACAACATGGGTGCACAAGCAAATGTGGTGAAGAAAGCCCAGCCATGAAATGGGGTCTTTAAAGGCTTAAAGTTAGACAAGTGGCCATCTATCAGAGATAAAATGAACCTACATGGAAGAAACACATCAGTCTCTGCGATCATGAGGTATTGATGGAATCAGGTAACAGGTACCAAAAGTTCCCAAACAAATAAACAATAATCCATACTATTGAGAACGAGGGGTCTTGGAGCACAGACTCAAAACCCATCTGTAGATAATTGGACATCTCTCACAGAAGGTCATAAGGAAACGATGAGTCAACCAGGGCGAAGTATAGTACCGATGAAAGATGAAGCATATAACATTCCTCTGGTTATTTGAAGCTGCCTCCCCCCTTGCGGCCCCCTGCCCCACCATCATGACCCCTTCCAGTCTTTCAGTTCTGGCTAGACCGGAGCATATTCATTGGTACAGATGAAAGGTCAAGACACATGGAATCCCTCAGGAACAGAAATGGGAGTAGAATTACCAGGAGGGTTAGGGGGAATGTGAGGAGGAGGGGAGGAAGAGGAAACTGATCGCAGTGATCAAAGTATAACCCCTCTTCCAGTGGGACAAATAACAGAAACCTTGGGGAAAGGAAGACAGCAGTTGGTGTAAGATATGAAAACAATAATAATTTAAAATTCATCAAGGGATCATGTGGGTGGGAGGGGAGGAATGGAGGGGGAAAGAGCTGATATCAATGACTCAAATAGAAGGTAAATGCTTAGAAAATAACATTCATTTATTAGTTGACAACATTTGTACAAATATATTTGACACAATTTATGTATGGAATGTTATAAGAGCTGTAATAGCCCCCAATTAAATTATTTTTTTTTAGAAAGTTGATGCTTGGGCTGGCCTTTAGAAAATGAAGATAATACTTTGCCAGGCCATGAATTGGGGCAGAGTGCTTAAGGCACCAGACACAGCATGCCAAGGCCCAGTGTGCCTGAAAGCAGGGTGTTTTCAAGATCATAATTCACAGGAAAGTTTAGTGAAATTGGATTACAGTGCACAGATGGGCTGCGGAAGGAGCTGAACATAACTCTTATATTGTGCTAAAAAGCTGGGGACTTCTTTTATAACTTAAAGGGAACAATTGAAGGCTTTGGAAATAGCCATGATCATCTTTAGACACTGTCAGAAAACAATTTGAGTCAACCCTGACTAATCACAATCCTAGTTAGACTAAGGGCAGCAAGGATGTTGCTGTTATATCCAGACCCTCAGCTATTTGTGCTGAGGGGAGAGGGTCCAGAGCTCCTTTTCCAGGTATCATACATGTTTACTGAGAATTGCAAACCTTTTAAAATCAAGGGTCTTCTGGCATTCCATAATGCTCACCTTCCCAACATGATCGCTGAAGAAAAACGGGGTGCATAAGCACATGTGGTGAAGGAAGCTGATGGTGTCTGGCTATCAAAAAACATAGCATTTGAGGTCTTAAAGGCTTGAAGATAAAAAAGTGGCCATCCAGCTGAAAAGCAACAAAGACCACATGGAAGAAGCATACCAGCCTGTGTGATCATGAGGTATCAATGAGATCAGCTATCAGGCATCAAAGACCCAGACCAAAAAATCATAATATTGTGAATGAAGGGAAGTTCATCTGTAGGCAATTGGACATCGCCTTATAGAAGGATCGCAGGGAGGAGACGAGCCAGTTAGGGTGCAGTACAGCACCGATGAAATATGTAACTTTCCTCTAGTTCTTTAATGCTTCCTCCCCACCCCCCACCCACTATCATGAGCCCAGTTATGCCTTACAAATCTGCCTATACCAGAGCATGTACAAGGGGACAGATAAGAGCTGAAAATACAGAGAATCCAGAATCATTGATCCAGGATCAATATCAAGAGTAGCCATATTGGAGTGTAAGGTGAGATGGGAGAGAAAGGGGGAACCGATGACGATGATCTACATATAACCCCCTCCCAGGGGGATGAACAACAAAAAGGGGAGAGACATCAGTGTAAGACATGAAAAAGTAATAAGAGTTTCTAAATTATCAAGGGTTCATCGGAGGGGGGTGGGTGGTGGGTAGGAGGTCAGGGAAAAAGTTGAAGCTGATACCAAGGGCTCAAGTATAAAGTAAATGTTTTGAGGATGATGATGGCAACAAATATGCAAATGCACTTGACACTATGGATGGATGAGTTGTACAAATTCCCAGTAACATAATAATAAAAGAAAGAGCGGTAAGAGCCACCAACAAAATGATTCAAAAAAAGAAAGAAACAAACAGACCAGGAGGTAACATCATAATAAATGGAGAAAAGATTGAAGTTATCAAAATAAGTAAGTAAGTAAATAAATAAATAAAATCAAGGGCCTGCAACTCCTCTCATATGTGCTAGCCCTCCACTCAGAAAAGATGCTTTCCCTTCATTTCTATCAAACATTCATTGGTTCCAGGGGAAATTGAAGATCTCTGAGAGCCAACCAGGTGGAGAGAAAAGAGATAACATTAATTACCAAAAGTCTTCTTCATTGAAACCCGCCCTCCCACCCCCATGTCTTGGTGACCTATTGCTGCTGTGACAGAAATCTCACAAGTGGATGGCTTTAATTAACACAAACTCATCTTCTCAAATTGGGGACTTATGGGGCATTCTTACCACTTTCCAGCTTCTGGTTCTTTGCAGTTTTCACGTGTCCTCGCCTCTCTCTTCCCACATCTGTGCCTACTCACCTCCTTTGAAGTCTCAGACTGCTTGGTTTAAGGCACACCCTGCACTGATATGGTTTCATTAACATAACCAATAAAACCCTATTTTCAAATGAGATTTTTTTCCCCATAGGGATAGGGGTTAAGATTTAGAGCATGTATCTTTGGGGGACACAATCCAATCCATAATGGCCAGCACGTGCCTGAAACAAGTATTTTCTATTCTGAACAACTCTGAGAATTAGGTTTTATGATCTCATTTTTATAGATGAGAAAATTGAGATCTAGAGAGGTTAGAATTTTGAGCCCAAATAATGGCTGCCAGAATGCTGGCCTATTTACTCCAAGACATGAACTGGTTCATTTGGCTAGACACTCCTGCTGAGAATTAAAATTTCTACCCCAGGCACACTTTTCTACTACTTAGCAAGAGCCTCAGGTGCTTTGAATAGGTTCCCGGGAAGTAGATGGACAGATGTGTACACCAGAATCACTTGGACATCTTGTCAATTATGGATTCTGAACCAGTTCAAAGCTCTAATTTTCTGTCAGACTTTTGTTTCTCTGATTTTACCTGGCTGTTTGCATCCAGCTATATATATATATACCCAGCTGTTTGCATCCAGCTATATATATATATATATATATCCACACACACATCACATATATATGTATTTATTCTTTGGTACAAATGCTATTCCCTCATTAGATTACAAGCGCCTTTAATTCCCAGAACTAAGGATTTCACATAGTAGGGCCATAAGACATGCTTGCAAACTCAGTATCCTTTAAAACCTACAGTCACTAGAGGGCATTATGGGTATATCATGTAAAGTGAAATTCTCGTTACAAATGCTTTCATTCACTCAACTACTTTTCTTTTCTTCCTTTTCTTTCCATTCCTCTCCTCTTTCCCTGCCTTTCTTCTTTCTTACTTCCTTTCCTCAGTCATTATCCTTGCCACATATACACTCACAGTTAAAATACTAAATACTTCACTTGTGCTAAACATGGTACTAAAGACATTAAGGTTAAGTATATTCAAGTTGCTCAGTATTTTTGTCTCTTCGTGAGATAAAAGCCATAGAGGTTAAGCCATAAAAACAACTGGAGAACCCATTACATTAGCCAAGAGTCAAGGAAGACATCTTTGAAAAGATGATATCCCAGTTAGATTTAGAAATGACCTGAAGTTAGCTCCATAGAAAAGCGGAGAGAAAAGAATATTCTAAGTAGAGGGGCCAGTGTAAGCAAAGGCTCAGAAAATGAGAGTGAATGGTGAGATCTGGGGACTCCAAATGTAGTAGGGGAAGATAGAAGTAGCAAAACAGTTAGAGGTGGAATGGGAGAGGTCACAGGGCCCTGAATGGCAGACTGAGGACTTTGGGCTTTTCCTGGGTCTTCAGAAGAGTCCATGAAAAGTTTAATGGAAGCTAAGGGGATAAGAGATTCTATATAAAGTCTTGTCTTTTGCAAAGGAATTCTGATTGCCAAAGAGAAAATAAAAATCTGGAGAGAGATCAACCTAGGGGCTAGTAGGAGTTGATTGTGACCTGAAATGAGGCTGTGGATATGGGGATGGAGAGAATTTGGTGGACTTGCTTTTTCTTTTTTTTTTTTTCCTTTCTTGAAGTAGACTTGACAGGTTTGGGTGACCGGTAGAATCAGTGAGGATTCCTGGGTTTCTGTTTTGAGTATGTGGGTATGTCCACCAAGGTGGACAACAGAAGGGGAGGAGCAAGATCAAGGGGAAGATGGACAACTTGAATTTGAAGTGCCTTTGCCACATCCGAATGATGTTGTTGTCACGACTTATTTTTAGATTTAGAAGACTCGTGGTTGAAGGGAAAATAATTTGTACCTTTTAAAACTCATGGGTCTGGTGATTCCAAAGAAGAATTGAGAGCTGAAGATAGAACCTTGACAAATACGAACATCTACAGATCGACACCAGGGAAGTTCAGTTAAAAAAGTCCGACACAAAATCCTATAAAAATCACATCACTGAAAACAAAAAAGGAAGGTTTCAAGTCTTTTTTTTTTGTTGTTGTTGTTGTTTTTTGGGCATCACTGCTCTGAGTAGGAGGCCCAGCCCCACTGCTGGAATTGAACCTCCGTCCCAGTGGGCCACAGTCCCACGCACAACCACTACTCCACCGGCGCTCAGCCCGATTTTAAGTCTTTGATATTCATGATAAACCCTGTATGGGTAGGGAAAGGTAAGAACTGAGATGTGTGAATTGGTTTTAACAAATGAATGGTTTTAGCATAGAAGTGGTGGGTGTTAAAGCAAGGCTTGAGGAGTAATTAAGAAATAAAACTGTGAAGGTGAGGCTCTTGTTATAGGAATCTTGCATGTGAAAAAAGGCGAAAGTTTAGGCTCTTTACTTCCTAGAAAAAAATGGAGTCAAGTAGGGGATTTTAAATGAAAGAATAGAGAATTTTCATTACATTCATAAGAAAATAACAAGCTAAAAAGGAAGATATTGAAGATACACGATAGAGGCCAGATGAAGACCAGGTGATAATGTTTGATAGAAATGAAGGTAAAGCACCCTTTCTGAGTGGAGGGCTGGCACATATGAGAGGAGTTGCAGGCCTTTGATTTTTATTTATTTATTTACTTATCTACAAATGGAGGAGGATGACAATCTATATTTGGAGGTTGAAGATGACCACCTGAAGAAGGTATTCCATCAGAAATTTGAAATCTCCATGTTATCCTAGGTTGACCCTGACAGTCTAAAGTGATTTTTGTTTGTCTTAAGAAATAGGAAAACATATTTACTGGACTTTGTTACACTTATGAATGAATTACAGGTGATTTGTTCAATACTATTAAAAATATTTACAATCATCTGTCTTTGCTCTCTTGCAGCCCAGCAAGTGTCACATGTCGGTACCAGCTGCTCACTTTCAGAACCAGGAAGAAATTTTGTTACAGATGTTCTAATTTCATCCTGTTCTTCTCCCAATATCAATATTTCTCTGTGGAAAAACTGTGTGTGGCTTTATATATAACAGTAATAAGTACTTAAGGCAAAGAACTTGAACTTTGGATGGGGAGAGGTGAGTGGGAGGGGAGACATACCTATTTTCAGCTGAAGAGGCTGGTTTCTCAACCAACTGATGTAGTCTTCTAACGGACCTGAAGACTCTGTGAACCCTATTAAAATAACTGTTTATGGAGAAAGTTGTGCTTGGAATCACAAAATTCCCTGGGTAAGATCAACAGCTCTAACCCCCAGTCTTCTGGTCAAGCACCAGCAACCAATTCTAAGTTCAGAGCTTTCTCTTATTTTTGCAGACCTCTAAAGGAAAAAGAATCTATCACTCACACACCTCTGTTTTGATGAATAAGAATGGTAAAAGTCAGGAAATGCTCTGTTATAGAAACGGGACTGATTGATGTCTTGAAGATCAACAGTGAAATGGATGTAAATAAAAATGGCTATAATAAAAATCATTGTTTATGGTGTCTACTGTGTGTCAGTTTGGTGTCAAGACCAACCATGTTTAGTGTTGACTGAGGCAGTGTTGACAAGACAGAGCACAATGCTGAAGGGGGACTACAGAGGGAATCAACTAGGCTGATGTCCTAAATCTGGCCACTAGGGCCTTGGGGTCATACAGGCCGATTCAAAATGACCTAGCAAGATTATCCCTCATCATTGGCTTTTTACTCTTCACAGAGAAAAGACCTTAAGCAACCTAAAGTTATGGTCTTATCAACAAGTGTCTCATAAGGATTTATTGAACATTGTTGTCAAGAATAATATGAGACAGTTGGAAAGAGGTGATTGCACAAAAGAGCTGTGGAAATAACATGAACTGATTTGTCTTTTTACGACAAATAGACACTGGAATGTATGGTTCAGAATCAAACATTTGAAATTTAGCGAAGATAAGTGTTGCTGTTGGGCAAGATGCTAATAAAAGAGAAAGAGTGCTGAACATTGGAGCACAGATGTTCGGTCGTGATTTGTTTCTTGCCTCTTCTGGGTATATGCTCTATCGGGGGATTGCTGGGTCATATGATAACTCAATTTCCATTTGTTTTAGATATCACCACATTGATCTCCATAGTGGCAGAACATACCCAGAGGCCCACCAGCAGTGGATGAGAGTTCCTGTCTCCCCGCAGTGCCTCCAACATTTGTTGCTTTTTAATTTTTTGAATTGGCTATCTGTGAGAGTGCTAGGTGGTCTCTCATTATTGTTTTGATTTGCATTTCTCTTATGGCCAATGATCGGGAGCATTTTCTCATATGTTTATTGGCCATTCAGATTTCTGCCTCTGTGAAATTTCTGTTCAGATCCTTTGTTCACCTCCTCAGTGGGCAGTTAGTTTTGTTCTTTTTGGAAGCTATCAGGGTATTTTAGATTTTAGTAATAAGACTTTTTTCATTGCTAAAGATGCTTTCCCAGTCTGTGGGCTCTCTTATTGCTCTCTTAGTGAATTCTTTTGATGTACATAGGTGTTTTATCCTCAGTATATTCCATTTATCAATTTATGCCACCCCTGTGTTTCTGTCTTTCCCTATTTCTCATAACTTATGTAATCACTGTGCCAAACTTCTCAGGTTGATCCCAATTCCCTTATTGATGGCCCTAATAGTCTGGAGTTTTACTTTGAGGTCTGTGATCCACCTTGAGTTTATTCTGGTTCATAGCAGCACAGTTCACAACTGCAAGGAGTTGGAAGCAACCCAAATTTCCATCATCTGACAAATGGATTAAAAACCTGTGATACATACATACAATGCAGTCTTTTGCCTTGCTGAAAAGCAGTGATGAACACATGAAGCACATCACTGCTTGGGAAGAACTGGAGGAAATTATGCTAAGTGAAGTAAGCCAAGCACAAAAGAGAATGTACAACATGAGTCTGCTGAGATAAGCTTAAAAAATGCAAAAAGGGCATAGGGACAAAGCTACAGAAATCCTTGGGGGGAGTCTCCGGTAGTATGGTAGGTACCAAACCGCATCCAGAGCTACATATGATAGCCAACTGCGGTGTGTGTATATGGTGGTCGTGGTGGTGGGGGAGATGGTCACGTGTATGAGAGGGAATGGGGTTCTATCCCACCCAAGGGGAGCATATTGTTTATATCTCCACAGGAAAAGAGGGACCAAACTTAAACCCGGGGTTCCAGGGCATGACGGCATGGATCGGGTAGCCAGTGGTGGGGTCTGAGGTTGGCAACACCAAACATGGGATACCACCTCTCCCCCCAGGGGAGTTTTCCTGAAGGACAGCACTGAAACTACTGCTTGGAGAGTGAAATATGCCTGACCAGAGCACACGAGAACAAATGAAGGGGAAGGAAGAGAGAATGGAGCGCATCCTGGCCCTGAGCCTTGAGGACGATATTCCCACTCAGAACAGCCAATGCACAGAGAGAACCATATGGCCAGCCCCACTAAGAAACATGGCTTCCCTCGCTGACCCAAGGCCTATAAGGATAACAATGGAGAAGCAGAGTCAAGATTGTATCCTGTCTGACCCAACCACATCATGGCAAAACACTAAGGTTACAACAGAGCATGGAGTTCCCGAGGGAGTGCCAAGGATATACTCTGTGGCCAGGGTGTGGCATCCCATCAGACTCAACTGGGGCATACCTCTGGAGGTCAACTAACAGACCTTGAACTATTTACAGGTTTTTATTTTGTTATTATTTTTGTTTTTTAACTTATTTATATATTATGGACATTGGGTTTTTTGTTGTTGTTATTCTCGTTTCATTTTCTTTGATTACTTCATCTTAGGATTTTTTTTATACATATTGTTATCTCTGCAGGTCTATCTAGATAAGACAGGCTGGATGAACCATCTGGAGGAGAAAACAATGATACTGATGGTTCTGGGGGTGGGGGTGGAGGGGTGGACATGGGAGATGGGGAGGAAGGGGGGAGGAGGTGGTGTGGACCAACCCAGCAATAACAGAATAGGTGATTCAAAATCAATGACAAGCTGGTTGTGAAAGACTTGATAGGAATTGACCAAGAATAATGTAACAGAGAGAAAATACTGAAACCCAAATGGAGGTTGAGCATGATAGTGAGACAAGAGGAAAGTAAAAGGAAATAAAGGGAAGAATTGGGGGGCAGGGAGGGCATACATAGAGGTCCAAATACAGGCATGTACAGAGGTGAATGTATTTATATATGATGATGGGGAAATAGATCTAGGTGCATATACTTATAGGATTAGTTTTAAGACAGCAGATGGGCATTGGACCTCTACTCAAGTACTTCCTCAATGCAAGAACACTTTGTTCTATTATATTGGCATTCCATGCTGCTCACCTTCCCAACACGATCACTGAAGATAAATATTTGCATAAGCAAAAGTGGTGAAGAAAGCTAATGGTGCCTGGCTATTAAAAGATGTAGCAACCGGGGTCTTAAAGGTTTGAAAGTAAGCAAGCTGTCATCTAGTTCAGAAGCAACAAAACCCACATGGAAGAAGCACACTAGCTTGTGTCATCATGAGGTGTCAATGGGATCAGTTATCAGACTTAAGAGAACTAAAAATCATAACATTGCGTGCCTACCTTCCTGATAGGATCGTTGAAGATAAATGTGTGCATAAGTAAATGTGGTGAAGAAAGCTGATGGTGCCTGGTTATCAAAAGCTATAGCATCTGGGGTCTTAAAGGCTTGAAAGTAAACAAACGACCATCTAGCTCAGAAGCAACAAAGCCCACATGTAAGAAGCACACCAGCCTGTGTGACCATGAGGGGTTGAAGGGATCACGTATGAGGCATCAAAGACCTAAAAATTATATTATTATAAATGAGGGAGAGTACAGATTGGGAACCTAAAGCCCATAGGTGAAGTCACATCCCCTTACAGAGGAGTTGCATGGATGAGACGAACCAGTTGTGGCAATTATGTACTCGTGTGTCAATTTCATGATTGGGCATGTAGGAGGTGGAGTCTAGCCTATCACTCTGGAGATAGTCAATGAGGCCTCTGTGTGAGCACGGCTTTCTCCTGAGAATTCTGGGAAGTCTCGTGGTATTTCCCAATTGGAGTAGAGAAACTTGACTCAGTCTCAGAGAAACGAACTACGAACAAGATGAGATGACAGTATGCTGATTCCTGGAGAATGGTGGAGCCAGAGGAGAGACCACATGGGTTTGCCCTAATGGAACCAAACCTCTGGGGCCAGAGAATCCATGTGGAGACCCCTGCCAGCACTGAGATCCTCCACTGCCACTGGATGCTGCTGATGGACCCTTGTGATAGGTAGGTTTGTTATGTCAATAAGGCCACAGAAGATTGGTGGGTCTGTTGTGACAGCACGGCCAATGAACACTCGGGATGAATCGAAGGGCAGAGACAGGAAGGGCTCGGCGAGTCCTGCCGTCTCTCTTGCTTCCAGATCTTCAGACCAGAGAGCTGCCTTGTTCGTCCTGGGCATCAACCTCCAAGCAGCACTACCCATGGGACACCTAATCATGGACTGTGGAGCTGTGAGTTGAGGTTCCTTCAAGCCCTACTTCGCCATGCTCCTGGGATATACATCTCTTGAGCTGGAGACTGTTGGACTTTGTCATCTGGCCGACTATTGGTGACCTGCTCTGCTGTTTGCAGATAGCCTGAATTGCTCTACAGAGGACCAGATAGCCTGAATTGCTCTACAGAGGACTACTCAGCGGCTCTCAAGATTTGAAAGACTGCCAGTCTTCTAGCTGCCTCATGCAAGTGAGTTGCACCGAGCAATCTGTACTGCTTTATAGATAGTTAACTGTTTCTTTCTTATCTTATATACCTTTCTCTCTATATAAATATATAAAAAGAATTACTAGTGTACTGATTTTTATTTCTCTAAGAGAACCCTGCTGACACAACCCTGAACCCTGGAAGCGAGGAGCCATGAGGAGACCCCTGCTAGCACCGGACATACAATACACTGCTCCCACTGGCCTGTGATTGTCCTGGTGTCATTGTACGTGCTTCGTAAGTTGGAAGGAGACTTTATAGACTGGTTTCAGATATAAGGGCTAATATCAGACTTGTGACCTTGGACTGGACTGTGTTGGGATGCTTTCTCAATGTTCTATAACCTTTCCCTTATATCCATATGCATGTTCATGAATTTTTTCTCTAGTCATCCAAATTAACATATCAGTGTAGCAACAATGCAATATGCAACTTTCCTCTGGGTTCTTAAATGCTTCCTCCCACCCACTGTCATGATCCCAATTCTACCTTACAAATCCAGCTAAACCAGGGGATGTACACTGGTATGGATAGGAGCCAGAAACATGGGGAATTCAGGATATATGATACCTTCAGGACCAGTGGTGAGAGTGGTGATATGGGGAGGGAGGAGGGATGGTGGAATACAAAGAGGGAACAAATTACAGGGATCTACATATAACCTCCTCCTTGGGGTATGGACAACAGGGAAGTGGGTGAAGGGACACATAGGACAGTGTACAATATGACAGAATAATGATAATTTGTGAATTATTAGGGACTCCTGGGGCAGTTGAGTTGGGAGGGAGAGGAAATATGGGGAAGTGATACAGGGAGCCTAAGTGGAAGGAGGATGTTTTGAGAATGATGGTGACAACAAATGTGCAAATGTGGACTGCATACAATTGATGTATGCATTGATCATCATTAAGAGTTGTATGAGCCCCCAATAAAATGATTTTTTTAAAAAGAGAAGGAGTATGTATTGGGATTTTTAATGGATTGGATTTTTTTAAAGGCTCTGGTATTTGACCCTATTTCTACATCTCCATTAAAAAAACATTTAATGCTGGGTTCTCTAGAGAAACAAAGCCAACAAAGCATATATCTATAAAGATATAGATAAATATATAAATAAATAGATAAAGGAAATAACTTACATAGTTGTAGAAGCAGGCAAGTTCCAAGTCTATGGGTCAGAAGCTAGTTTAGAGGGTCTGTCCTCCTGATTTGCAAAAGTAAAGGGGTTAATGAACTCAAGATCAACAGGAAGATATCAGGCTTTTTAGCTTCACAGGCAAAATAATACAAAATTAGCAAATCCAGGCTTGCAGCCCCAGAGTTGAATGAAGCCAAGGTTGGCATGAAAGATGGTAGGCTAATAACTTCCACTTTTGGTAGGCAATATGGCAAGCCTTATTGAAATGGGTAAACCTGCTGCACAAGATTTCTTTAAATTATTGAAAACCAAGGAAGTTGCTTTGAGAACTGTGGTACACCTGACTCAAGTCATGGTATTTTCAATGGTCTCTTATGTATATGAGAGTTGGATATTGAATAAGGAAGACCAAAAAAGAATCCGTGCATTTGGATTATGGTGTTGGTGAGGAATATTGAAAGTACCATAAAAATAAACAATTGGTTTTGGGAGAAGTCAATCAGAATGCTCCTAGAGGCAAGAAAGATGAGACTTCATTTCATGTACTTAGGCTTGGAGAAAGACTAAAAGTATAAAATTTAGATGGTGTGAGGGTCTTTCCTCAAGGGAACTCAGATCACCTTTTATCCAAGCGGTCTTTGGTCTAATGTGTGGTTTTGACTAATGTGTGGTTATTGTTTGTGAGGCTGTGACTCTATTCCATGAGTCAAGTTAGAGTCCTGTTCACTTAACCTAGAATTCCTCCATCTGTATGGATCAAGTAAAATTCAATAGGTTTCTCATCTATTTCACTGATGGGACATCTTACCTCAATAACCAATGCAATAAGTCCATACAAAGCAGACTATAATGGTGGCTTAGTGGTTACAGGGTGGTTTGCTAATCATAAGGTTTGAAACCACCAACTGCAGCTGAGGGAAAAAAATGAAACTTTTTACTTTACAAAATTAAGAAAAATCACAGACACACTTCCACTCTGTCCCTGTGGGGTCACTCTGAGTCAGCACTGACTTGATAGTCATGAGTTTAGTTTTTAGTTATTCTGAATACTACTTTGGAACACACTGGAATATACTGGAATACACTGTCCATTATGGGAACCATGCCCATCCATGTCTCTGTTGTTCAAGTGCTGCCACTTAATCTCTATCACCATGGGCCTCAAGCAGTCCCATTGTAGTTTGATATCTTTATTCAATTAAAGCAGTTCTCACTGCCAAATCTGATTTAAATTGTGACAGTCACTAATCGTGTTAATTTCAGGATTAGGAGTGTAGGGGTGGAGTCTAGCCTATCAATCTGGAGATAGCCAATGAGACCTCTTTGTGGGCATGGCCTTCTCTTCCAAAAATTATGGGAAATCCAGTGGTATTTCCCCCTTGGAGGTAAGAGACTCGGGGCTCAGTCCATTGGAGATGCACGACTGACAAGATACAAAACTCACTCCCTGGGAGACATTGTAGCTGAAGGGATACATGGCAGCATGCTGATAGACCTGGAGCCCTGATAACTGGAGGAACCACAGGGAGACCTCTCCCAGCGCTGAGGTGTTTCTACCACCACTAGAAACACAAGATCTGCATCCACTGGCCTGTGATTGTCCTGGTGCGATTGCATGTGCTTTGTGAGTCTGAAATGGACTTATGGATTCGTATCGGACATACGGCTAATATTGGACTTGTGGACTTGAACTGGACTACGTTGGGATGCTTTCTCAATGTTCCGTTCCTCTTGTATATAAATCTCTCCCTTATGTACATATGCATGTTTATGAATTTCTTTCTCTAGTCTACCTGGACTAATGCATAAATAAAACAATTTTGTTCTTCTTTAATGTGGTAAAAGGTGTGACCTCAGGACACTCCAGGTATGTATCTATCTTGATAACTCCAATCCAATATAATAATATCACTAAGTCTTAGGATACTTTATTCTATGGTATACCAAGGTAGATCTGTTGATTCAGCGTGATTTATTTCAGACCACTGAGCACCACATATGTCAGTAAACCAACCAAATTATTAGATAATTTCCTAACCTCTTATGCTGAAACATTGAATGAAGGACCTGTGTTTAGTGTTCCCATACAAAAAAATATCTTCAGATTAATCCAACATTATGTTGACAGAAGTATTGGTGATGAAGAAGTAGTTGGTCTTGCAAAAAAGTAGTTGGTCTTGCAAAAGCTCCAGCTTTTGCTGATATTTTGGTGATATTTTCCAAACACTGTTCCTTCCTCTTCTTTTTCATATCAACCTTTAAATTATAATCACTAATATTATCACTTCATTTTGAGTCCATACTTGATAAACTCTAGACCAAAGACATTGGTAGAATTCTTCCATTTCTTCATTACTAGATTTAGTGGTTGGTGCATAATTTGGAATAATAGTAGTATTGATGTGATTTCTTTGTATGCAGAAAAATATTCTCCTATAAGATATAGCAATGCACTTCAAGATAGAGCTTTAAATGTCCTTCTGAAGAATGCAATGCTATTTCTCTTGAATTTGTTACTTCTAGTATAGTAAACCATATGATTTTAGGATTCAGATGGCCAGTACTCACCCATTTCATCCCACTTATGCCTAGAATATTGATTTTTATGTGTTGCACCTCACTGTAGACAACTTCAAATTTTATAGGCTAATTTTTTGTATATCTCAAGTTCTAATTATTATTATTATTATTAAATTTATTATTTTTTACCAATTCATAATTCTTTTAGATCAAGTATAAATGTGCAATTACTAGCACCATCCTTTTCAAAACATTTTCTTTCTTCTTGAAGTTTTTGCTATCGGCCCCCCTTTTTTCTGCCCTCTTCCCTTCCAAACCCCTATTGCTATTACAGTATATGTAGGTACTTCCCACAGAACTTGAATTTTAATTTCAAAGCTGTATGTTTAATTTTTTTTAACAAAACAACCTAATTGCCTTCAAAGTACTCTCTATTACACATTTGTAAAATCTGTGATTTCATTCTTGAAAACATTTCAAACTCATCTGTTTTGATGACTGACAGCACTTCCTTCTTTTTTTTCTTGACCTCTTCTTCATTATCAAATTGCTGTCTTTTCATGTCCCTCTTCATTTGCAGAAACAAAAAGAAGTTGCGTGGAGCAAGGTCAGGTGAATAAGGTGCATAGGGGCCAGTGAGGTATGCTCAAAAGTTGGCACACCAAGATGACTCTGTGACTAGGAGCGTTGTTGTGGAGGTAAAATCAGTTCCCCATCTGCTTCAAATGATGCCTTTTTTGTCACACACGGTTACACAATCTTTACACACCTC
Source organism: Nesogale talazaci (assembly GCA_004026705.1). Classification (NCBI taxonomy): domain Eukaryota; kingdom Metazoa; phylum Chordata; class Mammalia; order Afrosoricida; family Tenrecidae; genus Nesogale; species Nesogale talazaci. Next base: position 24,466 of record PVJH01008685.1, on the reverse strand, counting down.
AAAATAGAATGCTTGATTAATAGTCTGACCTGGTGGAACAGACTTCAAATGCACTATGAGTTGACATTTTCCTCCGTTTGGGAAGTTAATGAACATCCAGAATGAAATTTGTCCTCAGTTGACATTTCACAAGAAAACCACTTGAATGAATATTCCATCCTGCCCAGAGCAATTCATGTTTTGGGGAGCAGCCCCTCATTTATATATTTGTCTTATCTTCCACCATCCAATGTGGTGTAATGCCATCTTCTGGCATTATTTCTGACAATTTCCTGTTTCTATTCATTAGGCTTTCAGTATCTCACAATATGTCAGTGCTATCATCAGGTTTTCAGAGGCTAATTCCTCTAATGTAGACAGTCTGTTCCCTTGCTCTAATCCAGTGGTTCCCAACCTTCCTAATGCTGCGACTCTTTAATATAATCCCTCATGCTGTGGTGAACTCACCCAACCATGAAACTATTTTTGATGCTACTTCAAAATTGTAATTTTTCTACTTTTATGAATCAGGTGACCCCTGGAAAAGGGTCACTCATCCCCCAAACTGGGTGTGACCCACAAGTTGAGAACCACTATTCTAATATGTTCTTAGTCTGGAAGCTCCTCTGAAATAGTATCACTTTGCATGACTATGCTGACTTTTGTTTCAGTAGCATAGCAACACACAAGCTACCACAGTCCTACAGATTGCAGACAAGCGGCAGAGGAAGGAGTAGTGTAATAGCAGCATTCCCTTCAGAAGTACATAGACCTCAATGAATAATGTACCAAGAAACAATGACTTCAGTTTGATATGTATTCTTAAGTATGGATTACATAATTTTATAGCACTGCGTTTTTACATACACTTGTATTTCACCCCTGCATTTTGACTCCTTCCTACGGACTTGGCCAACAAAGCCATCATATGTCTCTCTCTAGAACCAGAACCTGACACCATAAAATTATCACAGAGATGAAAAAAAAAAACGTGTTCCTTTAGCAGGTCAGTTCGGAGAAATGTAAAGAGGAAGTTTCTATTTAAGCATATTTAATTCTTTTCTTCCAAACTCGTTCGTTGATATATCACGTCTTCCCCAAGGGAGACTAGGCAGTGAGGGAGAGAGGGCAGGGTCAGTAGTACTGCTCCAGGTGCAGTGCCTCCCCACAAGACCCTGAGGTTGAAGAGGTAGATGCTGTCTACACATTCCTGAAGCTGGGCCTATTGTGTCTACTGTGAATTAATGTAACAAACCCTTTGCCTTTGTGTTGCTTGCTCTAATGCCTGATTGGGAGGGGGGGCGGTCATCTAGGTTATGCTATATGTCTATGCTTTGACTTCTAGGAATATATATATGGAAGATTCTTATTCTTTTAATGATGGAGTAAAAAGGCAGAACTCATGCCCACCAGTAGTATAAACTACAAGAGATTCCTCCAAAATAGGACTAGGAATGATACTAACCAACAAATGAAAGGATTGCCCTTATATTTGTCAGCTGTGTGCCCACCAGTATATTCCACACTTTGTATGGAGCTTGAGTGTATTAATGGAAGCCCAGTTTGTTTGTTTTTTTTGTGCCACCATTGTATTTATTTAGCTCCTACTCCAAATAAATACCATAGCATTTGTAAGTGCTAGACGGGGTTTCAAAGTATCCTTCTGAACTTACGTTTTGACATTTACCTCCCCGTAACTGCAGGATAGTGATTATGAGTCCCGTCCAGGTTTCTGGGCATCTCAGCCACAGCGCTTGCTTTGGTTTAGCTCAAAATCACCAATACTTCATGGGCGTTTCCTCTGTGTTGGCCTAGTGACGAGTGTTGAAGTCACTGAGTAGCTCAAACACAGTTTCTTCACTTAATGGCTTCGCATCCTCTGTGCAGAGGAAGAAGGGAATCAGGGAGGGCCTCACACTCTATTGCTTTTCCCTTTCTTTTCTCTTTTGTCTTTGAAATGAAGAGTAGCTTTTAGAAGAAGCTCGCCCTTTAAAGTTTTCCATCCTAATTATTACCACTCTACACAGTTGACTTAAACTTTTTTTAAATGTAAGTCAAGCATCTCCAGGCTTTGTGTCTATTAGAAAAATGTCCTCCAGGCATAGGTGTGGCTCGATTCAAAAGAATCAAAGAACCTCTTTGAATTCAAGCCCCAAAAGAGATTTAAAAAAAATCCCGAGTTAATACACTCATATTGTAGGTAGGATAAGAATGATCAGAGGAGCCTGTTTTGAGAAGAAAAACAAAACAAAGCTAACAACATGCCATCTATGGTCCAGCTGCAAAGATGGCTTGGGATGGGCAATGCTGGTTGTGTTTGTTATACATACAGTTGCTGTGAGTTGGTCCTTGACTTGCCTTTCTTTTCTTTTCTTTTTCTTTTTTTTTTTTTTTGGCCCAGCTCCCTGCCCCCTTTCCCCAGTCCCCTCCCCTGGCCCGCCCACCCCGGACTTGCCTTTCTTAATGTTCTCTGTTTTACTTCTCTACCTAATCTGTCTGCGTTCCAGTATCGGTAGTGAGGGCCACACCGAAACTCACAGACAAAATTCACGATCGATGGGCTTATTAAGGATATTAATTAGTTGTAATGCCAGTGAAAAATGCTCAGGATAGCTGTTTACCAGAACATCTTAAGAAAGTTTCAAGTTCGAAAATAACTGTCCAAAAGTCCTATCACTGAGCTGTAAGCCTCAACTTGAAGGCATTCAGATCAAGCTACTGGAATCAGCAAACTCAGCTCGGTGGATTAGGCAACCCCATTCCAATAAGCCTCCCCCCAAAGGCTCTCAGCTCCACTTTTGCGGGTCAGCAAGTCGAACGCCCCCAATTAAGTAGACAGAGGCATCCACTCCAAAGCCAGTATCTTGCACAAAAGTACTCATCTTAACTTGCTCCGTTGTTTAGGCAGTTCGTCATGCTATTCCGTGCTCTCTCTGTCTCCTGGTTCTGTTGCGGCTGCTCCTCTGATGGTATAGCTGTCCTCGGGATCCAGAAGATTTATTCTGTAGGCAGCTCGTGTACAGAGGACACGCTCCATGGAAATGGCTCTTGCTTGCAATGAGATAGCTCCTTTTGGTTCTCAGAGGGATCCTCATTTTATACACAGCAGGACGCCACTCCACGTAATCCTGTTCACAGGTGAATCTTAGCAGTGTCTTCTCCCAGACCCAATGCATGGAGACTCTTATGGGTATCATTCTTAGCAGGCCCAACCAAGGATATGTCATTTGAAAAGTTACCTGAAATTCATTTCCTTTGTAGTGCTGACTCAACAGTAACTAACAACAACCATTTAATGAAAAGAGAGTTCTTCAAATGTTTTTATTTCAGTTCAACATTTATTTCCTCCAAAAAAAATCTCACTGTCGGGGCTGAGCCCCAGTGGCGTAGCGGTTGTGCTCAGGACTGCGGCCCACTGGGTTGGAGGTTCAACTCCAGCAGCAAGGCTGGGCCTCCTACTCCCACCACCAGAGGGCAGTGATGTCCAAAAAAAAAAAATCTCACTGCCATCGAATCTATCTGACTCATCAGGGATATTTATTATGTAGTAGTAATGATAACTTAAAATTGACATTCTTAGTGACAATTGACAAGCACTGCTTTTTGACTGAAGATAACAATGAAAGAGAAAGATCCAGGAGACTTTTATTTTACATACATGGAGGCAGGTCAGAAGGAAGAATTAGTTTTCCTAAGGTGAGATGATTAAGTAGCATAAGACTGAGAACAAGAACTCTACGGCTAAAATACCTTGAATAATTCTGGTGGAGGGTGTGAGTTTTGTTTTATATAGTGTTTTTGTTCTGGTAGAGGGTGTGGATTTTGTTTATTTTATATTTTTATTCTTCATCCAACTTGAGTAAAATGAACAAATGCTAAATAGTGGAAGCAGGAGTTTGCTCAGTACAGCGATACATAGTAGCTGCCCTCAAGTTGCCCACAAACAAATCAACAACTTTCCTAGAATGAGTGATATTAGGAGTCTAAGTGTGGCAGCATGCCAAGAATTTCAAGCAGCAGCTGATCATCTATGCAGGGTGAGGACAGGTCACTCAGGCTTCATAGATTAGAAAACCCAAGGTATGCCTAAAAGAACAAGGGGAGTGAGCCAGCAGCGTGGAGGTCTGAGTCATGACTGAAGGCAGAGAAAGTGATGGAGAAATGAGCACAAACGTGGAAAAATTGTGAGTGATAGGACTTATCAGGAAAGCAGAACTCTTGAATAAAAAACTCAGTATCTTGTACTTCATTAAAAAGACAACACATTGAAATGAGGAGAAGAAAGCCAATTAAGCTTACTTGGGGATGGCTTCACTCTCCAGGGGACATGTGGCAATAGTTGGAGACATTTTTGGTTCTCACTTAATGAGAAGAGAGTTGCTATTGGTATTTAGTGGTTCAAGGCCAGGAACGCTGCTAAACATTCTACAATATACCGGTTAGTCACTCCTCCACAACAAAGGATTACTCAGCCCCAATGTCAACATTGCCATAATTGAGAAACCATCTTTTAAACAGAGTGTGCTATGTCTAATAGTTTACTTTTCTGTTTTTCTAAATTAGAAAGCTAGAAAGTGAACTAAGAACTTAGAACTTGTATTAGGGCCCCATCGCTTATTTTTTAATGCTCTTCTCTCTGTAATAGACTAATGTATAATCACTTACTGTTTTGCTTTTATTCCCTCCATTTCCACTCTTACCATCAAAGTGTTCTTAATGTCATCACAGTCCATGTGTAAGATGATCCCTGAAATTGTGCAGTGCACAGTCTTCACGGTATCTAGACAGACCTAGTGAAAATTGTGACGAAGAAAGCATGCTACACATGCTTTCTGAAATGTACTCGGATGAAAATCCTGAAAGCCTGGGCTTCAGAAAGTGAATGCTGGCTATCAGGAGAAGCTAAACAAAAATGGTGAGAGAAGAGAGAGACGGGGGACTTTTTAGCTGACCTGAACCAGCTCAATCATAAGCTTTGTCTGTTCACGCAGCACAAGTGTCCTTGCTGGTGGCTAATAAGAAAGATGGGATCTTTTATTGCTCCTCTCATCCTCCTGACTAGAAGGATGCCACCCCACCTTCACTTACTCAGTGACTGCTCACGCTGCCTCCCTGCATAGTGCTTGCTTTGTCTGAGGTTGCAGATTTATCTCTATGGACACGGCATTGGTGCCTTATTCAGATATCTGTGGTGTGATAAGCTCTGCCTCATCAGAATGACAGAAAGCACAGTGCAGACAAGTGGCCTGTCACCAGCCACTGTGGGTGGGCCAGAATCCTTCCATAACTGTCTTACTCCTAGCTATCCTTTGGGCCCCTAGGGAATTTCTTTTCAGGAACATGAACCTTAACTTGGCCTTTATCTGAGCTTGTAATAATTACTTCAAGATAAGATTCCTGGTTTTATGTATTTGACAGGCTGGTAGGAACCTTAGCTAAAATGAGATTTCTTATTTCCAATCCCCTCTACACATTGAATCCCTTTAAGCTCATTGGCTGATAGAGCGGGCCAGCCCATATCAGGGATCCTTCTTTATGGATTCTGCCAAGTTTTCCTTTTTCTACTTTCATTCTCTCCTTTTTTATCCTTTCTCTCCCTTGCTTCTCTCCTGCTTCTCTTTTCCTCTTTTCTAGGTTTTTTTCTTTGTTGCATTTCTATTCTATTAGTTTTTCTTTATTACTTTATTTTTCCCTTCTATAGTTTCACTATGTATGTTTCATTTTTTCTTTCTTTTTCTCACCTTTGTTTTTTCTTTCCTTTCTCCTTCCTCTTTAAAGTTTCCTAATTATTTTTTCTTGCTTTTTTTGTCTTCAGTCCCCTGCTTGTTTCCTAAACTTTTTTACTTTTAGTCATTATTTTGGGTGGTCTGCTTCTCTATATCTTTTTTATTCTGCGAAGACTTCTCTCTCTCTTTCTTTGCCCTTTGTTATCCTACCTGATGGGGACAGCAGCCATGCCCACTTGTCCCAGCCACAACTACTGGGAAAGAGTGACTACTCACTCCTTTACCATATGATCATCAATGGATAATAAAAAAAAACACTAGCCAAACCTGCCTTCAACTATGTTATATGAAGAGCAAATAGAGAACTGTGCATGTAACCACATACTTCATTACACCCCCACACAAAAAAATGGGTAGTAAGTGGCTAAGGGCTGATCAACATGCAATTATTAAATAAATTCAAATAAAATGCATCACAGTGTTTAAAGACAAGAGATCATTTCATTTAATATGAAAAAAATATAGAGTGACTCAAATAAACAAGATATATTTCCAGGAATAAAGGGAATAAAATGGATTAGAGTAGGACCCATCAATATATTACCTCTAAGAGATATATCCTAACAACAAAGAAAAAACATATTAAAAATCAAAGTGTTGAAAATCACACCAAATGAACAGCAATCAAAAAGAGCAAAAGTGGCAATATTAATATCTGATAAGATAGATTTCAGAACAAAACCCCCATATGAGACAAAATGGGCAATGTAGTCTCAACTGAATAAGAGGGCATAACTATAATAAATATCTATGCAACCAATAGAAGACCCTCAAAATATATTAAACTCCTACAAAATTGAAGAGAAAAATAGGAAATTCTACAGTCATAGGACGATACTGTATGAATGGCTAACACATTACTTTCAGCAAAGTATCAAGCCACTATAAGGAAACTCAACAAAGACATAGAAGAGCTAAGCAACACAGTCAACCAGCTTGACTTCATAGACATACGCAGAACCCTCTGCCCAAGAATAGGGTGAGCTGCCTCCTTATCCTCCACAGAGGAAACATGATCTAGAACAGACCATAAATTAAAGTCCATATATAAAGTCCACAAAGCTCAATAAAGTAAAAACATTGAGATATCACAAAACAAATTCTCAGATTGTGATACTATAGACTTAGTAACCAACAATAGGAAGATCAAAAGGAAAAAAATCAAACATGGAAATTGAATAACACCTTTATTAATAACTATTGGGTAACAGAAGAAGTAAAAATGAACTTAATTTTTTTGCATCAAATAAAGATGAAATACCAAATACCAAACTTTTGGCATAAAACAAAGACAGTACTGAGGTGCATACAGCAATAAATGCACATATAAAAATGAGGAAACAAAAGACCCAATGTCTTTGTGGTAGTTACATAATCTGTCAACATGAGGGTACAGTGAGTGAAGGGGTGGAGTCTAGCCTGTCCATCAGGTTGCAGCTTGGTCACCTCATTTGGAGATAAATAGCTCTCTGGAGACCAGACCCAGTCTCTCTGTCTTCCCTTTTCTGCAGTTGGGATACTCAGAGCTGGAGGAGAAAGAGCTGCACAAGAGTTGAGATACTTCCACTGCCATTGGATCCACAAGCCTTTCCACCTACTGGCTTGTGATCTTCCTGCAGTCAGTATCATTGCTTGTGCTGCTGAGTTTAAAGAGGAATTTATATACTAATATTGAACATCTGGGCTAATATTGGACTTATGGACTTTATCTGGACTCGGATGTTTTCTTACTATCCAGTTACTATTTATATAAAGCTCTCTCTTATATACATAAGAGTGTCTCTGGATTTGTTTCTCTAGAAAACCCAAACTAGCACAGCCTTTATCCAACATCTCCAGCAATGAGACCAATGATAGCAAAATAACTGACAATCAGCATAGTAAGTCATTGGATTGTATAATTCAAAAAGGCAATGCCAGGTCATTTTAGCTCAACAATTCCTGGGATATTGTTCTTTATGAATTTCATATTTGATAGCTTCCAATTTTCTTAGACTCATAATTTGTATATCCCATGTTCCAAATACCAATTAATATTGCAGCTCTTTCTTTAGCAAATGGAAGCCTAGAAAGTTTTACTACATTGTTGTCATTATGGTCAACTATACTTTGATTGACAGTTCTTTATCAGTTGTAGTTTGAGTGCCTTGCAACCTGAGGGGTTCATCTTCTGACATAATACAAGACTATGTCCCACTGTTATGCATAATGTTTTCATGGGTTAATCTCTCAGAAGTGGGCAGGGTAGAATTTCTTCATCATCCAGTTTTAGTCTGTGCTTAGGCACATGAAAGTAAAACTTAGCTGAAGATAATTTAGCGATAGTTGTAGTAGTACATTAACTAGGAGGTGTCAGAAAATCAAGCTGAATTCAAAAAAGAATGTGGAACAAGGGCACATTCCTGACTTCATATGGATCTTGGCTGAAAGCAGAGAAAACTAGAAAAATATGACTAGTGTTTCATTAACAGAGTAATTGCACATGACTAAAAACACTCATAGACTGGGCAAAATTTTGGGCTATGGTGGATCAGACAGGAGACTGAAATGTGTAGCTTATAGAAAACATTGACACCTGACAGGAAAAAGACAAATAACCTGATTAACCAGTGGGCAGAGAATACAAACAGATTCATCATCAAAAAAAGAGGAAAGACATTCTGGCAGCCAACAAGCATAAGAAGAAATACTTAAGATCATTACCCTTTGGCAAGATACAAATCAAAACAAAAACAAGGTGTCACCTTACCCGAGCAGTAAGAGCAAAATTCAAAAAACAGAAAATGCTCAGGAAGGTGAGGAAGCACTGGAATCCTCATATACTATGATGGGGCTGTAAAATGGTCCAATCTTTATGGAAGCAATATTGCGTTTCCTCAAAAAGTTGGTAATGGAAAGTCATATGGCCCAGAAACCCTTCTGCTGTGTAGATATCTCAGAAAAACAAGACTTGCAGCTTGAATAGATACATGCACACTCAAGTTTACTGCAGCATGATACACTTTAGAAAAAAGAGGGGAACATAAATGCTCATCAGTGGAAGAATAAATACATAAATCTTGGTCCATAGACATGATGGAATATGGTCCAATGTTAAAGACCAATGATGAATCTTTAACAAGCGTTATAGCCTGAATGATCCCGGTGAATATTATGCTGGTGATATTTATCAAGCACACCATGATGAATTTTGTATGAGACCATGACTATAAAAAGTCAAGAAAAGGCTCCCACATTGAAAGAAACATTCCGTTAGTTACCAGGGGAGGGGATGTCATGGATTAGAAGGCAAACAAGTGCTCACATGGGTGAGAGGTAAGGCAATATACAATAAAGGGAAGGTTAGGAAAAATGGACCCAAGTGTGATAGTAGATCTTATGTCAAATTGACCAGGCCATTACTCAGAGCAGTATGGCAGTAAATCCTCTCTCATAAGGTGCAGGGCATATCCTGGTGGCTGTTTCGTGTATTTCATATCCATAAATAGACTCTGAAGAACAGACTCTCTCCTTTCTCTTGTTGGCCTGTACCCTGAATCTGATTTTTTAAAAAAAGCTAACTTGTGTTTCATTGACTATGCAAAGGCATTCAATTGCATGGACCATGATACTCTGTGGATACCCTGGAGAAGAACGGGAATTCTGGAACACTTCACTGTGCTCATTCCGAACTTACCCATGGATCAAGAGGCAGTTGTGTGAACAGTGCAAAGTAATGCTGCATGATTTGAAAATCAGAAAAGTGTGCCTCGGGGTTGTATCCTCTCCCACAACTTGTTGCTCTATCACAGAAGCTGGAGTTTACGAAGAAGTTTATGGCATCAAGATTGGAGAAAAATCTTTATTAACGATGTGAGGCATGCATATGACACAACCTTGATTGCTGAAAGTGAGGAGGACTTGAAGCACTTGCTGATGAAGATCAAGGATTGTAGCCTTCTAGATGGATTATAATTTAATGCAAAAAAGACCAAGATTCGTAATTGGGCCAATAGATAGCATCGTGATAAATGGAGAAAAAACTTAAGTTGGCAAGTAAGAATTCTCTCTCACTTGACTCTGCACTTCAAATCTTCAAAGGTCTTTTTTTTTTATTCAAGGTCCAGCTTCCACATACATATGAGTAATGGTATGGCTTAGATTCTCCTTACTTTGCCAAGTAATATCCTTGTTCTTCAGCATCCTAACGAGGTCTCAGGAAGCAGATTTACCTACTGCAATATGTCGTTTGATCTTTTGATTGATGCATACAATGCATTGGCTGTGGATCTTAGCAACAAGGAACAGGCGGGTCATTTTGAGGGACTAACCTCTGAGAATGTTTGGATAGTAGCAGAACATTGCTTCATTTACTTCCAGAAGATGAGTCTCTTAGCCTGAAGACATGGGCGGGTAAGAGTTGCCTCCAAAAATAGAGTCAACCTTAATGATATAAATGAAAGAAAAACTTTGGGGAGCCTCCTTTGCTGCGGAGGAAGGTTTAAAATGAGAAAAACACTGCAAGCATTCATCAATAATTGGAACACGGACTGTAAAATGTATGAATCTAAGGAATTTTCAATTGTCAAATGTGAAATGGGACACGTTATCCTTTGCCACACATGCACTCACAGTTAAAATACTAAACACTTCACTTGTGTTAAACCTTGTACTGAGGCTAAACATATTCAAGTTGTTCATTATTTTTGTCTCATCATGAGTTAAAAGTCATAGAAAATATCTAAAAACTAAGTACACTATAATTCAAATTTATACACTGATGCCAACAATGAAGAAATTGATTGAATTTCTCAATTGAGTTACTCTATCAATTTCTTTAGTCTGCAATTTATCCAACAAGCCATCAAGACGCACTGATAGGTACTTATCATTAGAGTGAGAAAGTTTGAAACAAAGAAGGAGGCTCAGTAGTTGGAAAATAAGGTCTTTAATGAAGTGGAAATCACATAATGGACTTTGAAAAACCAATGAATTCATTGCAAGTGCATTATCTTGGCAACACGAATAGTGAGCATACATATGGGCCTCATTAAGCAAAATATATAGGAATCAAATTGACTATATCTGTGAGAAGATAAGGTGAAGAAACAATCTCATTTGCCAAAAAAAGAGAAAGGCCAAAGGCTGACCATTGATTGCTCATACACAAATTCAGGTTAGAGCTGAACAAAATGAAAACAGATTCACATGAGCCAAATGCAATCTTGAGTCTATCCTACCTGAATTCAGAAATCATCTCAAGAACATATTTAATATATCGAATGGGATATCAATGACATCATATGTGTTGAAAGCATAAGGCCATTAAAAAGAGAAAAAAGAAAGAAAAGACCAAAAAGAATGTCAGAAGAAACTCTGGAACCTGCTTTTACTACAGAGCAGCCAAAGTATACAAAGGAATGAAGTAAACAAAGGAAAGTAAACAAAAAAGTGTTGAAGAGATGTCAAAGATTGGCTTGACAACATCACAGCATTATAATGAAAGGGGATGAGCATGTTTGGCATATCTGTATCTAGAAAAACTGAAGAAAATGCAAGGCTTGAGTTGAAATGTGGAGGGATTTGGTGGGTCAAAGACTGAATGATGCAGGCAGCATAAAAGAAAATGGGAGGAAAACACAGTCATTGCACCACAAATAACTGGTCAACAGACAACCACTAAAAACAACAACAACAATGCTATTGAAGAAAGAAGTCCAAGTTGCACCAAGCATCAGTGAAAAAACATCAGGCTCCAGAAACTGATGGAATTCTAGTACGATATAGTTGAAAATTAACCGCTGCAATAATGCCGCTCCTTATTGACCAGCACAGGCCTGACATGTTGTTTTTTTATCCCCATCAAACTGGCCTCAACTCTCAGTGACTCATATACTTAGGATCACTGTGAGCTATAGGGTTTTCATTGGATTATTTTTTTTTCGCAAGTAGACTGATAGGTTTTTCTTCCTTGTCTGTCTTAGTGTGGAAGTACTTCTGAAGCGTGTTCAGGATCATAGCAACATGCAAGGCTCTACTGACAGACATGTGGTATCTGTGCATGAGGTGCATTGAATGGGAATCAAATATAGATGTACTGCATGAAAGGAGGGAATCTGATGATTGGCTGGCAGGATGTATCGTGTGGTAGTCAAAGAATGGGAAAACTAATTGCATACCAGGTATTGCTGAAGGAGAAACTTGTTATTAAAAATCCCAGCAAGGTATCATACTGAATTTCCAGATTGCGTTGGAGTGGAAACAAACAAATCACTGCCAGGGGCTTCGTTTGCCAACACTTCAAAATCCTGGCTGGCAAGGGGTCCCTGGAGTAGAGGCTGCATTTAAAATCTGGAAAAATACTGGGGTTTCTGGTCTCCTTGGTCCTATGCAGTCTTATCAGTGAGGCTTTGTCAGTGTTTCCATCATAAACCATAAATGTGGGGCTAAGTGACCTATAAAATTTGACTCGGGGCTAAAGCTGGCAGGCACAGAGCCTGCTAAGATGCAATTAGCTTGACTCAAGGAGTCTTCGGTTGGCTTCTTTGCTTAATTAGGAAAACACAACCAAGAAATACAGAGGCTTGGTGCTCATACTGCCACTAAGTGCAGGCACTGAAAGGTTTCTGTTGCAGGAGAAAACCAGAGGAATCACTAATGCATAGCCCTGGGAAGTGGGAGTTTCAGAAGGATTGCCTACTAAAGTTGGGAAATATTCCTGATAACAGAAACTCCATGATCCTGGATAGCCCTTTGCCCTTTCTAGGCCTTCCTTTCCCCAACGTTAAATTATATGGTTAAATTCTGCTTTTGAAGCAAACAAAGAGGGAAGGAGATAGAGTGCAACACATCCCTCTCCACTAAACCCTGTGGACCATATTCTGGCTCAGAGCAGCCAATGCAGAGAGAGGATCACAGGGCCATTCCCACCACAAGACACAAAGTCCCTCAATGACCTATAGTGCTTTGGGGGACAGTATTGGGAATACTGTGGGAGATGACCCCTATCTGTCTACTTTGCACTGGGTGAAATACTAAGGTTAAGCAGCAGAGAAACAGGGGGAGCAAAGTAGCCAAGTCCCCAGGGAATGCCAAAGATGGACTTTGGGGCTAGGGCATGGCACCCTAGTAGACTCCCCTGGAGAACACTCATAACTACATGGACAGCTGCCCCTCCCTGCAGAAGAATTTGCATCAGAAGACAGCATTGAAGCTAAAACTTAGGGAGAGGGACATGTCTGATCAGAGTACATGGGAGCAAATGAAGGGGGAGGAAGAGAGAGCGGAGCACAATCAAACTTTGAGGGGAGCAGAGAAAGGAGGTCCTGAGGGATACCAAAAATGGACTTTGGGGCCAGAGTTTGGCACTCCGTCAGACTCACTGGAAAACACTCCTAATGGTCAGTAAACAGACCTTGAACTATTTACAGGCTTTTTTTTTGGTCATTGGTTTTTGTTGTTGTTGTTGTTTTGTTGTCTTGTTTTGCTCTGTCTTGTTTTGTGCATATTATTTGTATTTCGGCAGGTTTATCTAGATAAGATAGGCAGGATAAACAATCAGGAGAAGAAAACAATGGGACTGACACTTCCTAGAGCATTTGAGGGAGGGGAAAGTGGGGGAAAAGAAGTGGTGTTACAAAGCCAGGGACAAGGGAATAGCAAGTGATCCAAAATGGTTAGTAAGGAGGGTATAAGAGGCCTGGTAATGCTTGATCCAGGGCAATGTAATTGAGAGGAATTACTGAAACCCAGATAAAGGCTGAGAGTGCTAGTGGGACAGGAAGAAAGCAAAAGAAAATAGAGGAAAGAGCTAGGAGGCAAAAGGCACTTATAGATGTCTAAATACAGGCATGTGCATATATAAATATATTTATATATGATGATGGGGAAATAGATCAATGTTCTTATATTTATAGGTTTAGTGTTAAGGTAGCAGATGGACATTGGGTCTCCACTCAATTATTCCCTCAACACAAGAACTCTTTGTTCTATTAAACTGGCATTCCATGATGCTCACCCTCCTGACAGATCACCAAAGACAAAGCAGATGCATAAGCAAGCATGGTGAAGAAAGCTGATGGTGCCCAGCTATCAAAAGATATAGTGTCTGAGGTCTTAAAGGCTTGAAGGTAAGCAAGAGGCCATCTAACTCAGAAGCAATAAAACCCACAAGGAAGAAGCACGTCAGCCTGTGTGAGCACGAAGTATCGAAGGGATTAGGTATCAGGCATCAAAGAACAAAAAATCATATCATTGTCAATGAGGAGTAGTGTGGGCTGAGGCTCCAAAGCCCATCTGTCGGCAACTGGGCATCCCCTTACAGTAGGGTTGTGGGGAGGAGACGAGCCAGTCAAGATGCAATGTAACAAATGTAACAATGATGAGACATACAACTTTCCTCTAGCTCTTGAATGCTTCTCCCCGCCCCCCCCCCTCGTGGGACCCCGCCCCCACTATCCTGATCCCAATTCTACCTTACAAATCTAGTCAGACTGGGGGATGTGCACTGGTGCAGATAGGAACTGGAAATCCAGGACAGATGATCCTATCAGGACCAGTGGTGACAGTGGCAATACCAGAAGAGTGGAGAAAGGTGAGGTAGAAAGGGAGATTGATGACAAGGATCTACTTATAACCTTGTGCCTGGGGAACAGACAACAGAAAAGTGGGTGAAGGACAATGTAAGACATGACAAAATAAAAATAATTTATAAATTTGCAAGGGTTCATGAGGGAGGAGCTTGGAGAGGAAGGAGAAAATTGAGGAATTGATACCAAGGGCTCAAGTAGAAAGCAAATGTTTTGAGAATGATGAGGGCAACAAAGGTAAAAATGTACTTGACATGATGGATATATATATATATATATATATATATATGGATTGTGATGAGTTATGAGTATCCGATAAAATGATTACACAGAAAAGGTCAATAGACAGACTTGAGGGCTTTTCTTTTTTTGCTGGTGGCTTTTAATTTTTATTTAAATTTAAATTTAATTTTATTAAGATGATATTTTCGTTGTTTTTGCCTTCTTTTGCTGTCATGTTTTATTTTGCTTTGTTTTTGCATGTATTATAGTTTCTACATGTCTCTGTGGACAACATAGGTGGGATGAGTGGTTCAAAGGAGAGAGCAATGGGACAGATGTTTCTGGATTGACACAGGAGCTGGGGAGGTGGGGCAAAGGAAGGACAGTGCCCCAAACCCCAGCGACAAGGAAAGAACAGTGATCTAAAACTGACAGCAAGGAGGGCATAAGATGCTTGTGGGGACTTGATCAGGGCAATGTAGCTGAAAGGAATTACTGAAACCCGAGTGAAAGCTGCAAATGATAGTGGGACAAGAGGAAAGTAAAAGAAAGTAGTGGCAAGAAGTAGGAAAGAACTGGGAGTCAAAGGACTTTTATAGAGGTCTAAATCAGGCATGTATATAAGTGAATATATTTACCTCTAAAGATAGTGAGGTGGATCTATATGCATGTACTTAATGTTAATTATTAAGGCTGTGGATAGATATTGGGCTTCTACTCAAGTACTCCCTCAATGCAGGTACACTTCATTCTATTAAAATGGCATTCCATGATGCTCACCTTCCTAACACGATCGCTGAAGACAAAATGGGTACGTAAACAAATGTGGTGAAGAAAGCTGATGGTGCCTGGCTATCAAAAGATAGAGCATTTGGGATCTTAAAGGCTTGAAGATAAATAAGTGGCCGTCAAGCTGAGAAGTAACAAAGCCCACATGGAAGAAGTATACCAGTCTGTGTGATCATGAGGTGTTGATGGGATCAGGTACATAACATCAAAGACCCAAAATAAAATAAGACAAAATTATCTTGATGTGAATGAGGGGAAGGGCAGAGTGGAGACCCAATTGGACATCCCCTGTCAGAAGGGTCACAAGGAAGAGCTGAGCTAGTCAGGGTTCAGTATAGCATGGAGGAAATACATAACTTTCCATTAGTTCTTTAAGACTTCTCTACCCTCCTTCCCCCCCTCCTGCCAACTATCATGACCTCAATTCCATCTTACCAATCTGGTTAGAACAGACCATGTACACTGGTACAGATAAGAGCTTGAAATACCGGGAACCCAGGACAGCTATATCCCTCAGTACCAATAATGAGAGTAGTGATACGAGGAGGGTAAGGGAAGGGGGAGGGGGAGAATTGGGGAACTGATCACAATGATTGACATATGGCACTTCCCAGTGTTATGGGCAATAGAGAAGTGGGTGAAGAGAGACAGTGGTAGGTGTAAGACATGAAAAAAAAAAAGATAAATTATCAAGTGCTCGTGGGCATGGAGGAAAAAATGAGGAGCTGGTATCAAGAAAAAAGAAAATGTTTTGAAAAAGATGAAGGCAACACATGTACAAATGTGCTTGACACAATGGATAATATGTATGGATGATAAGAACTGTAAAGGTCCCCAATTAAAAAAAAATCTGTCTTTGAACTTGATCAAGTAGGGATGCTTGGGGATGGTTATAGGCTGTACTACACATATATGTCACACTCACAAAATGGAGAAATTCATTCACTGCTTTGTAAATTGCCTACTGTTACTTTGTGCAGGTTGAGTTGTCGAGAGGCACTGGGGGATCAAACCTGGCTCAAGATATAGGCACTTCTCCTTGTTCCAGGTTATCTAATGGGTGAATCCTTCCTGCCTTACAGATACAATTTCTTGTTTTAAATGGGGAAGATAACACCCAGCTTATGACACAGTGAAATGTAGATGATACAACTTGTAAAAAGACTGTAGGTCAAAGCTTAATTCCTGTTTAGGTGGCACTTCCCAGGGTGATGGACAATAGAGAAGTGGGTGAAGAGAGACAGCGGTTGGTGTAAGGCATGAAAAAAAATTGCGAGGTGCCATTGAGTTGGTTCAGATTGCTGTGGATCCTGTGGAACGAAGTACCACTGGGTCCTGTTCCATCTTTACCATTGTTATATTTGAATCCCTTGATGTAGTCACTGCATCTGTCCATTCACTTAGCTTCGGACCTATCACTTTTCACTGACCTTCTACTTGATGTCATTTTCCTGAAGCTTGTTCTCTCACATCCAACCTTACTTTTAAGGAGCAGTGTAGCTAGACTTCTTCCAAGAGAGATTACCTTGCTGCTATTGCTGTTTTCTGGCAGTCCATGGTACTCTGAGTGTTCTTCTCCAACACTAACAGTCATCAAAGGCATTCATTCTCTTTTGGGTCTTTCTTATTCATTGTCCAATTTTCTCACGCACGTGAGGCAATTGAAATACATTTGCTTTGTTAAGGCACATCTTCATTCGCAGAGTGACAAAGCACCTCCAAAGAGTATGTCTTAATAGTAGGTGTTAATGCTTTCACTATTACTACAACAGTATATCTAACACTCATGCATCAGTTTGCCAGACTGTGGTGGTCTGTGTGTTGCTGTGATGCCAGAAGCTGAGCCACTGCCATTTCTCATACCATCAGGGCCACCCAAGGTAGACAGTGTCCAGATTAAAAAAGAAGACCTGAAAATATATCTCTGGAAGTTAGACAATGAAAATTCAGTGGATTACAACAAAATACTGTTGAATAGAGTTTTGGAAGATGAATCACCTATCTTGGAAGGTACTCAAAATACAGAAAGACCCTAAACTCCAACAATGCAACCATGCACTAAGACATATGACTGGTTGTGCAGTTGGTACAGGTCCAGATAACATTTAGTTCTGCTGTTTTGTGGGTCACTGTGATCTGGAAGCAACTCAATGGCAACTAATGCCCCTCTTGATAATGACTATAACTCCTGTTATCTTACTTATATATGCAATGCTGTTAAAGCACAGAGATGGAATAATCACATGTGAGGGCGGATGGAGGTTTGAGAGAGTGGTCAGGGAAGACTTCATGGAGGAGGTAACAGGAAACATTAGCCAGAACACTACCAGTATGTCCACAACTAGGAAAGTACACAGCTAGTGTGTGGCATGAAGATACTTGTCTGCTCCCTGACCATAGGGTGCATGGGGGAGGGGGAGGAAGAAAGTGGTGGGGATGAGTTACAGTCCAGTTTTAAACTCCTCCTCCTCCTCCTTCATGTTCCCTTTCTCTTTTCTGTCTTTGGGGCATTCTATATGGAGATGATTTTTGTCCTGGGAGTTTTATTAGAAAACATTACTGGTCATTTCTGCTTGCACACATACAGCTCTGAAGAAGGGTCTGTCTGTCAGACATTCAGTGACTTGAGGTCAGAGCACAGCTCTTCTAGTCTCAGTCCTGACTCTTGGCTCAGAGGATGTCATCTTCTCTGAGCTCCGTTTTCTCCATCAGAGCTGGCTTCCCACCTCTCAGATCTGCTGACTCTCCACCCCCCTCCTCCACCCCCCTCTTCCCCTATCCCTCTCCTTGCCCTGCCGGAGGGCTCCCATCCATAAAGTTCTCTTAAAAACCATTTATGACTCAACCCAGGCTCCCAGTCTACTCTGCACCATATGTGGGCTTGTTAATTCCTTAAAGGGTCCACATCAGAGTGACAGGGACACAGATATGCTGGGTGACTATTGCTTTCTTTATAGGGAAAGCTCAGTAGATGGATGCCCCACTGCTGAGCAAGGTGACAGGACCAACCTGGTAACTGGAAGCAAGGGGAGAAGCAACAATATTTTGAGCACCTTCTGTTGTAGAAGACTGTATGTTAAGTCCTCTTAATTATGAAACTTAGATTCAAATCATGCCTGTGTGATTAAATACATTCGGTGATTTACTCAATTGCCCCAAGTCTCAGTTTCTTCATGTGTAAAATGGGATCACCATTCTCACTTACTATAGAGAAGGAAGATCAAACCTCTTAGTGCCTTTGAACTTTTAAAGCTTGACTACTCCTTCTTATGGACTGAGATTTGGAAGACGCTTACATTCAAAGCATAATTCTTTTGCTCTTCATTTGAGTTATCCATGAACTTTGGAGATGAGCACTGGACCTTGAGTTAGGGTCAACAACAATAACAAAAAACAACCCTGCTTCCATCAAGCCCATTTCTACTCATGATAATTCCAGGTGTTACAAAGTAGAGCTTCTTCATAGGGCTCTCTTAGCTGCAGTCTTAGTGGAAGTGTATCACTAGACCTTTCTTCTGTGAGTGCCTTTCTTCTGTGCTACCTGTGAGTGGGTTTGATATTCTCAATCTAGAGGCTAGTTGTTGTTAGTTTTCCCTGAGTTGATTCTGACTTGCACTGACCCAGTACGTGCAGAGAAAACCTTCTCCATAGAGTCTCATAAGCTGTGCTCTTTGGACATTTATTGGCTGTCCAAAAAGTGCTTTGTGATACTGTTAGAGCAGGGTAGAAGCCAGTTCAAGAAACTGTGGGCCATATAGAGACCCACCTGTGAGTAGGCAGAGAAGAAATGGTTGTGACTGAACATTGTATCCTAAGCATTTGTTACCTGAATTATACCTTGCTAACATCCTGCATAAACCCCATTGTTGTAAACATTATCTGTTGGGTTCTGTGTGGCTTGTACAAGAAATTCTCAAACCAAGTCATGGAAGTAGAGTGCTGAGGATAGAATAGTTGGTGTCAGAATAGGGATGGGGGTGAAGGCATGTGGACTACTGCCCTGTGGAAATCAGCCTTGGGCGCTAGAAGAGGTCAGATGTGGCCCACATCCATTTCCATCATTTGAGATGCCAACTTCGAGGGTAGTTGCTATTGTAGGCACTGTTGAGTGGGTCCTGACTCAGAGTAATCCCATGTACAGCAGAATGAAACACTTCCAGTCCTGTGTCCTCCTTATAACTGTTGTTTTATTTGAGCCTATTGTTGCAGTTACTCTGTCAATCCATCTCCTTGATGGACTTCCCCCTTTTTTGATGACCACCTACTTTACCAAGCATAATTTCCTTTTTCAGGAACTTGTCTCTCCTGACAGCATGTCCAAAGTATGTGAGACAAAGTCTCACCCTCCTTCTAAGGAAGAGTCTGGCTAGACTGCTTCCAAGGCAGACATGTTTGTTTCTCTGGCATGATGCTCTCAATCTTCTTCACCATCACCATAATATACAGGAATTCTTCTCTAGTCCTCCTTATTCGTTGTTTAACATTCACATATTTATGGTGATTGAGAATACCATGATCACCGTGGTCTTCACAATGATATCCTTAGGTGAATAGTTGTGTGAAAGCCACTTACACTGATCAAATAGTCAGGAGTCAGTTAGGAAAGGCTTTTGAGTCACAAGATAAAATTTATTCTAAGGGAAGCAGCTTTTTAGGTACTTGGACAAAGATGTGCTCAGGACACAAGGAAGAAATCCTAGTATGCACAAACAAAGCCTAGAAAAGGTGGAGAGGTGAAGAAACTATGATGTGTAAATTCTTCTTCTGTACAGTCAGCTCCCTGGAATATGTCCTTTCTTCTGGGGGACCATGTTTTCAGAGAAAGAATCCTATTGGGGGATTAACCAGGCAAGTTACTTACCCCTAAGTTTTCCTCATCTGAAAAACTTCATTCATGTGACTTTCTTGAGTGGTAAATAACCTGGTAACAGTGAATTCTCCATAAATATTTGTTACTCTCTCTACCCCACCCCAAAATATCTTCCCCTCCTAGGACTCTCACCCAACCCTGAGGCATAGCTCAATAAAGACCCCATAAACCACAGCTTCTCCAAGTCCAGACTCAGAAATAACAGCGGGTTGATTCATCACATTGTTTGAATTATGGCAATATGAAAATACAGGAAACCCACAGGGAGTCAGCCTTTTCCCATGTATAAAACAGGGTTATGATCCCATATAAACTTTTAAAACAAAATACTTTAGTTTATATCTTCATATATGTGATTGAAAGAAAGTTGGGGGGGGGAACACATTGGCAGCCAACATACTGTAAACCGTGCCCCCCACTATGGGTCCCTCAGGTCCCTTTCCTTCATCTCTATTCTTCACCTTCCTACTGTCTGGCCCAGCCCACACTGCAAGGGGTTGGGGCCTTTGAGTGACTTCTGAGTTTTGATTGCTTTCTCACTACTCCTCATTTAATCCGCACCCCTCCATTCCCATTGCTACAGCCTATATCCTGCTCAACAGCAAGACTCATTATTTTAAAGCAAGATCTGTGTATGCCTCTCCCCATGTAAGACCTTCCAATTGGCCTCAGGGTCAAGCTTGAGCTCCTGAAAAGTCCTGATAATTCCCGAGCATCATGATTGATCTCTTTGGGGTAATTTCCTGATCTTTTATGCTTTGAATATGCCCCTTTCTATTTACTCTTCATCGAGTATTCTCTTCTCACAACTCTTCTTTACCTACTCCTAGTCCTCTTTCAAGACATATGTACCTGTAACTTAACTCAGGGAGCGCCCAATATTACCACCCTACCATCTTATTCCACTCTAAACCAGGTGAACATTTCCTGTTCTGTGTCATCTAAAGGAGTTGTGATGAAGAGCTTGGCTGCTAACCAAGAGGTTGGCACTTCAAACCTAATCAGTGGTTTCATAATGGAAAGACCTAGTGATTCGCGTCTGTAAAGTTCGAACACCCTTGGGAGCTGCTGCTTCTATTTTTAGGAAGTCAATAATAGCACTGGATGAGTCTCTTCATTAACATCAACACTTACAGATTCTTATTTTATGTAAGTTAAACTAATAGAATCATTTTGAGGCATTTTTAATGAGCTCAGATATAGGTAGTGTAATAGTCCGGGTAGACTAGAGGAAAAAATTTCATAGACACGCATATAGATATAGGAAAAAGTTTATATACAAGAGGAACAGGACATTGAGGCCAGTCCAGTTCAAAGTATTAAGTCCGATATTAACCCATATGCCTGAAATCAGTTTATAAAGTCTCCTTCTGACTCATGAAGTCAAAGGCAGTGGGTGCAGAATCCTGGTGCTGGCAGGGGTCTCCCCATGTCTCCTCGCTTCCAGGGCTCAGGGTCCATCAACAGCAGAAGCAACTCATCGCTGGTAGAGGTCTCCATGTGGCCGCCCCAGCTTCAGAGGTCTGGCTCCATCAA
The DNA here is from genome assembly GCA_004026705.1 of Nesogale talazaci. NCBI lineage: Eukaryota > Metazoa > Chordata > Mammalia > Afrosoricida > Tenrecidae > Nesogale > Nesogale talazaci. The sequence goes on along the minus strand of PVJH01008685.1, from coordinate 2,717 downwards.
GGCAAAGTCCTGTGGCCTCTCCGCCGGCTCCTCCAGCTTCTTGGATGTTACCATCTTGTGTTGTCCAGGATTAATAGTCTCTGAAACTAACTCCCAACAACCTGGGCGATAGCTTCTCATCTTTATGAGGAAAATATCGCAAGATTTCCCAGACATATTAGGAGAAAGCCATGCCCACACGGAGGTCTCATTGACTACTCAATGGCTATCTCCAGACTAACAGGCTAGATTCCACCCCTACATCTCAATCGTGAAATTAACATAAGCACAAACCCACCCCGGTTAGTAACTTTTTTATTAAATACTTTTATTGGGGGCTCTTACATCTCATCACAATCCATACAATCATTCATTGTGTCAAGCACATTTGCACATATGCTGCCATCACTATTTTCAAAGCATTCTCTTCCAACTTGAACCCCTGATATCAGCTCCCCATTTCTTCCCCCTCTCTCCCCAGCAACCCCACACTTCCTCAGAAATCCTTGGTAAGTTATAGATTATTATCTACAGATAAGAGCTTACAACACAGGGAATCCAGGATAGATAAATCCCTAAGGGCCAACAATGAGAGTAGAGATACCAGGAGGTTAGGGGAGGGTGAGGGGAGTAAGGGGGGATTAATCACAAGAATCAATATAGAACTCCCTTCCAGGGGTAGGAAAGACAGGGTGCTTCTATCCTGTCACATGTGGTCACTATGTGTCCAAAGCTGTCTCAACAACACCTAACAACATGTCATCTTAGAAACATTGCTTTTCTCTACACTAGAAAGAAGTGCAAGGCTGGCAAATCTGTTTTCCCTCTCAAGCTGTGACTTCCACAAAGGCAATGGTGAAATCTCATTTGTTCATTATTATATCACCAATGCTTAGTAAAATGTCTTCTTACATGCTGAACCTGCACAAAAAGTTTTCTGGGATTAGGTATCAGGCAACAAAGAACTAAAAATTTTATCATTGTAAATGAGGGGGAGTGCAGATTGGGGACCCAAAGTCCATCTGTAGGTAATGGGACATCTCCTTCAGAAGGGTTCCGGGAGGAGATGAGCCAGTCAGGGTGCAGTATAACAATGATGAAACATACAACTTTCCTCTAGTTCTTCAATGCTTCTATCTCCCCTCTCCTCCACTCCCCGCCCTGCCATCATGATCTCAATTCTACATTACAAATCCAGCTAGACCAGAGGATGTACACTAGTACAGATAAGAATTGGAAACATAGGAAATGCAGAACACTTGATCCCTTTAGGACCAATAGTGAGAACGACGATACTGGGAGGGTAGAGGGAAGCTGAGGTAGAAAGTGGGAAAGGATTATAAGCTTCTATATATAACCTCTTCCCTGGCATACGAACAACAGGGAAGTGGGTGAAGGGAGATATTGGATAATGTAAGATATGACGTAATAATAGTCTATAAATTATCAAGGGTTCAAGTGGGAGAGGGACGCAGGGAGGGAGGGGAAATATCAGGAGTTAGTACCAAGGATTTAAGTAGAAAGCAAATGCTTTCAGAATGATGATGGCAACAAATGTACAAATGTGCTTGGCATTCAAAGGACGTATGTATAGATTGGGATAGGAGTTGTATAAGACCCCAATAAAAAGATTTTTTAAAAGGGTAGCATGGGATTTATTTTGCTGTGTTGTTGCAAAAATTAGAGATATTTAAGTAAGTAACACATTCATTGTTGAGTACTGTGGCAGCCATGTACTCGTGTCAATTTCAGTATTGGGAATGCAGGGGTGGAGACTAGACTATCAATCTGATGATAGTCAATGAGACCTCTGTGTGGGCGTGACTCTGCCAGAGAATTCTGGGAAATCTCACCATATCTCCTCTTGGAGAGGAGAGAATCAGACTCAGTCCCTAGGAGACTCTTTACTGACACATAGCAGCATGCTGATAGACCCTGAGTCCTGGAAAATTGAAGAGCCACGAGGAGACCCCTGCCAACACTGAGATGCTTCTATCGTCACTGGGGACACAAGACTCTGCACCCACTGTCTTGTGATTATCCTGGTGTCTTTGCATGTGCTTCACGAGTCAGAAGAAGACTTTACAGTCTGGTATCAGACATATTGGCTAATAGCAGACTTTTAACCTGGCACTGAACTGGGTTGGGATTTTTTTAAGGTACAGTTACTCTTGTATATAAAACTGTTTCTTATGCACATATGCATCTCTATGAATTTGTTTCTCTAGTCTATCCAGCCCTGGAAATAGAGTGGGTAATGGATCAGCTTCTAACTTAAAGGCCAGTCATTCAAATCCACCAGCAATGTCACTGGACACACATAATAATTGTCTGCTTCCAAAAGATTTATAGGTTTGGGAACCATAAGAGGCACCTCAACTTTGTTCTTCAGCAGTGCCATGAGTCAGAATAGACTCAGTGGTGGTAGACTTAGTTGTCTTTTCTTGGGTACTCTTAATAAAAGATTTTTGGATATGGTGGTCATGGTGGTCTAACATGGTGGTCATCAGCCATGGTAAATTATTCAACACTGGCTAATGCCCACCAGAGATGCACACTAACAAATTCTTGGATCTATGGTCTGTTTACACTTGGATGGCAAAGGAGTATCAGTTGTTCATTTTCAAATGAGACTTCCTTTTGGATGGCAGCACATGAAAGGGTTTCCTGGGCATGGGTCCACATGTCTGTATGCAACATGTGTGAATATTCAGATACAATTTCATTTACTCCTAACC